>BMAO01016907.1:0-42192 GCA_019973975.1 Trichonephila clavata | reverse complement strand
ACAAACAAATACAAGAATCCATACTTTTAACATACATGCAGCAAATAAATTTTCAAGTAATTATATTAATACTAGCTGTTACCCGCCCGCTTCGCTGGGTATTTCATGATGTTTTATAAATTTTTACTGCTTATATATATGTATAAAGTATTGATATCTAAGTCCTAGCATTAAGAATTCGATTGAATTGAAAAATATACTTATACCTGTACCTGTCGATAAAAAAAAAGGGCAGAACTCATCTAATTTGTATTTTCTAAAAATCTCTAAAATTGAAGCATACAATGATGTTTGCTCTTTCGTAACTCAAAAACCAAGTGGATTCCCGCAAAACCAATTTTCGGTGGATCTCTACTCCGTAAATTCAACATGCAAGCCAAATTTCAAGTCTAAATCTAACAGAAAAAAGCAAAAGTTTTACTATAAATATCCCCGTAATCCCGTTGAGAGCCGTTTTCCAAAATTACCGCTCTTAGCGGATTTCAATTCAACAAAAGAAAAATGCAAACCAAATTTCATTATTATAGTCCTTGTAGCTCGAAAAAAGTAATTTTTTTGTCAATACGTCTCAGTAACCCCCTGCAACCCCCCAGAACTTGATTTGCTTAAAATTTATTCTTAGTGGATCCCTATTCAACAAAAGAAACATGCTTAACAAATTTCAAGTATATGGGTCTAACAATTAAAAACAGGAATTTTTTTCTGTAACTCCTCTTGACCCCTCGCAAACATCTTTAGGGGTCAATTTTCATTTTACTCTTTGTTAGAGGAACTCTATTTCATGAAAGGAACATGCCTACCAATTTTCAAGCAGGATGATCAAGTAGTTTAAAAATGGAAATATTTATCGATTACGCCTCTAAAATCTCCCGAAATTAAACTTAGTAGTTGATATTCGCGAAACCCATTTTGTAGCGGTTCTCTACTTTACGAAAGGAATCTGCTAACCAAATTTCAAGACTGTACGTCTAACAGTTTAAAAATGGGATAATTGTCTATAATGCCACTTGAGCCCCCGCAACGCCACTTCTGGGTCTGTTTTTACAAAACCCATTTTGTAGGGGAATGCACTCTATGAAAGGAATCTGCTTAGCAAAATTTGAAGACTGTGCGTCCAATTAATTAAAAATGCAAAAAAATTATCAATAACGCCCCTTGAACCCCCGCAACACCACCTAGGGGTCAATTTTCACAAAATCATTTTGTAGTGTATTTCTATCCTATGAGAGGAATCTGCTAACCAAATTTCAAGACTGAGTCTAATAGTTTAAAAAAAGAAATAATTATTTATATCTGCCCTTAACCCCCCGCAACACCCCTTGGGGTCAATTTTCTCCAAACCCGTTTTGTAGCGGATATTTACTCCATGAAAGAAACAGTCCTACCAATTTTCAAGCAGGTAGGTCAAATAGTTTAAAAACGAAAATATTTATCTCTTACGCCACTTATTCCCCTGCAACGGCACCTTGAGGCCTGTTTTCACAAAACCTTCTTATAGCTGATCTCTACTCTATGAAAGAAATCTCTTTATCAAATATAAAGACTGTGCGTCTAATAGTTTAAAAATGGAAATAATTATCTATAACGCCCCTTAAGTCCCCTCAACGCCACTTGGGGGCAATTTTCACGAAACCCATTTTTAGCGTATCTCTACCCTATGAGAGGAATCTGCTTACCAAGTTTAAAGACTGTACGTCTAATAACTTAAAAATAGGAATTTATAACGCCCCTTATGGGGTCAATTTTCCAAAACCCATTTTGTAGCGGATATTTACTCCAGGAAAGAAACTTACCTACCAATTTTCAAGCAGGTAGTTGAAGTAGTTTAAAAACGGATATATTTATCTATTACGCCCCTTAATCCCCTGCAACGCCACTTAGAAGTCTGTTTTCACAAAACCCGTTTTGTAACTGATCATTATTCTACGAAAGGAATCTATATATCAAATTTAAAGACAGTGCGTCAAATAGTTTAAAAATGGAAATAATTATCTATAACGCCCCCTAAGCCCCTGCAACGCCACTTGGGGGTCGATTTTCACCAAACTCATTTTGTAGCGGATCTCTACTCTCTGAAAGGAATCCGCTTACCCAATTTCAAGATTGTACATCAAGTAGTTTAAACATGGAAACAATTATTATTAAAGCCCTTAACTCCCCGTAACGCCCCATGTGTTTCGAATTTCGGAAAATCCTTTCTTAGCTGATGTCTACTCTATCAAAGGAACATGTCTACCAAATTTCAAGTCTGTAGGTTGAATAGTTCCAGAGATTTCGTGATTAGTCAGTCAGTCAGTCAGTGAGTCGCTTTTCTCCTTTATATATATAGATTTATTTTTTAGTAGCAAAATTAGAAAAATAATTGATTCAGGATCGATTAAAAATTGATCCTGAAACATGCAATTGGATGAAGCTTTGGAAAAAATTTCTTGGATATCCGCTTAAGCTGAGAGAGCATTTTCTGCTGCAGGGTTATCCATAACAAAACTAAGAACTAGGTTGAGAGATAAAAGTATGGATTTCTTATGTTTTCTCAAATCACGCTTTAAAAAAGAATAATAAAATATTTTATATTTTTAGCTGAATGAATAACCGAGTGCAAATTTGTAAATTTATATGTATCCTTATTTTATATAATTATTAGTAATATCAATAAAAAATAACACATTTTAAAAAATTTCGATGTATTTTTGTGAATTCTGGGAATGACTATTATGTTCCCCAGAATGGAAAAAACTGCAAAATCAGAAACCCTAACCACATATGAATATTTTCAGTTTCTTTGCAGGAAAAAAAAGATACACATACTCTTTATGGAGAATATATTTTAACTTAAAAAAAAGTTTAAAATTATAGGTGTGCATTATACACCGCAGTGTATTTATACAAAGAGAAATATATGGTGTGTATATATAAAAAATCCCTTATATAGTATTATTGTTAACTTAAATTTATTAACATCTTCAAGAACTTTGTTTCTCAACAATATAACTTTTACAGAATAAAACAAAAATATCTTGGCAATCCCTAAACTTCAAATAATTGATAGTATAAATTTTCAGTTAAAGTGTAGAATAGGTGCAAAGCCAAATTTTTGGCAACCGGAATCTGTTGCCAAAGTACCTATATGTAATGATAGGCGTTAGAGCCAAATTCGTTCTGGCCTTTAGATAAACATTGCCAAATCTCTTTTACACTTCATCTACACTTTTATGTAATTGTCAAAATCTATAGATGGAATTTTTAGGGACTTATGTATTATCACAATCATACTGGCAACATCACATGAAACGAAGCACATGGTTGCCAATTAAGCATGTATGACACGTGAAAAAAATCGAGGTTGCCAACTTGGCAAGTTATCTTGAACAAACTTATTGCCAAAAAATATGAAATTAGAAAGTAATATATTTTTTCTACGAATAAAATTTATTATACATTGAAAAACTAGTTTTAGAAGTTAAAAAGAATTGGTCATAAATTTGAAAAATGAAAGGAAAAAAGTAATAAAAGAAAATGAGCATGTGGAATAAGATACAATAAAATGTGTAAATGATTACAATACTGTAAAAAAAATGTTCAAGCATTTAACACAAAGAAATCCATGAAAATAAAACCATTGTCAAACATAGAATGATATATTACATCTATACAATAATATATAATTGAGTTAAATTTATAGCTGCTCCCCTTTCCTCATGTAATTACTTATAAGCCTATACAAATAAAATGAGAAAAACACCATACAACGATTAACAGTTATTTAATGATTTTGGCGTCGACGAAGAGCTCTTTGTTTGTCAAATCTGAGTTCCATTTCTTCCAATACTTTAGGAGTATAGCGAACTACTAATTTTACAGTTCCTTGTGCAGCTTTCAGCAATTCCACAGCTTTTTCATGATTCTCTCCTTCTACACTAACTCCATTTACTGACAACAATTGATCACCTCGTTTTAGCCCACCATGGCGATCTGCAACACCCCCAGGAATTATTCTTGAAATATATATTGGGGAATTTTGCTCTCGACCTCCCATAACATTAAAACCCAAACCTTCATCGGTTTTAGGTAGTTCAACAACTCTCGGATGGGCGTGGCCTTCACTGGCAGCAAATGCAGCAACTGTGGCTTTAGCTGTCGCACTGGCCCTTATATCAGGACTACCTGATATATCGACAGTTTCATATACATGTTCATAAACTTCTCTCACAGCAGTGCAAAAATCACTTTGAAGAACCTTTTGTAGAGCAGCTAATTTTTGATTAGGTAACTCACCGCTCTTCTGTAGCTTTTCTAAGAGTTCAATTGCACGTTTGACATCTCTTTCCAGTGTTAAAGGTTCAGCAACAGATGCCATTATAGTTTTTATTAAGGAATTGACAGAATAATAATTTAAGATTTAGTTTTAAGTATATATAAAGCGGAAGCTTGTTATTATTTACTAGTAGGTGATGTCGCGTAAACAGTTAACAAAATCGCAATTTTTCGTCGGTTACAGTTAAATGTTAAACTTGGACAGTTATATATATATATATATCTATCTATCTTTTTTTTTCCTATTCTTTTTTTTCTAAAAAGAATTGGGAAAATCAATTTAGAAATGAAATAGAAAGAAATCCAGACTTATCAAATGTTGTGAATGCCACACGCTATTTAAGTTTCATAATCACTGTAGTCTTATAAATATAAAATCTCTCTTATCTTGAATGGCATTTTGAGAACTTTATATCACAAGTAGACTCTACTTTTACTGCGACTCCACATACCGGCTGAAATTTGTCATTTGTCATGGCTACTTCTATGTTGTTACCATTTATTCAAAAAGTTAGAATTCCTACTTCTGGGGATAAAGTTTACAAAGAAGAATGTGTTTTGTGTTTTGATACACCGGTATGATATGAATTTTATTCAATGATTTTTTCAATGATTATTGTTTACGTTCGTGGGAATTATGAAAAAAAGTTTACTCTGTATGTTGCAATTATATGTATATTTGTGTTTTAATCTTTTGATTGCAAACAAAGATAGTACTTTTTCAGATGAATATCTTTCGTATTGCATGTCAAGTGTTACAAAATCTATTTAATTAACGACGTATTGAATGTCGTTAAGCGTGAAAAATGCTGACATTTAATAATTTTCAAGAATTTAAAATATTTTTTGCTTTTTTTATAATAATAAATGGCTTTGCCAAAATTTATTACTTTTAAATTTGAATGAGCACGCATATATAAAATTATTTAAAACAATGTTTTTTATGCATTAATATTACGGTAGTATTATTTTGCATAAAACATGTGATGTATAACTGTGTGCTATAATGAAACCAATTATGTGAGAAACCATTTGACTGAGTAAAAGTATTGAAAGGTAATATTTATTCAAAATTTTATTACTCTCCATTTGACAAAAAGCTGTTAAAAGAATTAAATATTTTAAATTTGAAAGAATGGGGAGAAAACTCCAGTTTGAAATTTAAAAGTGTTTCATAGCTTGTCTTGTTTTACACTATGCATATTATCAATAGGGATAAATGTTCAGCTGATGTATGCAAAATTTTGTAGTGTTATAATTGAGAATGGATCTTGCATATTTTATCGCAACCTATTAGTGACATTACTTGAAACAAAGTACATGGTTGCCAATTCAGCACGTACAACACACAGTAAATTGGGATTGCCAACTTGGCTAGTAAGAATAGAGTTGGCGATTGTTGTGATAACGCATAAGTACCTTGAGAACCAACTTTAATATAAATATTTAAACTTCTAATTTTCTCGTTTAATTTTGGACATCACTGGAAATATAGGGTTACAAAAACTAAAAATGATTTGGAAAGCAAGACTTGATTCTTCCTAAACAAGAAGGATGGAATCATAGGTACTCTTGTATTTACATCACCGCAGCTAAATCTGCGCCATGCAGATTGCATCATGATATCATAACAGCAAAAGAAAACAAAAACAGATTCTTACATATTTTGTTTGAGGGGAAAAAAACAATCTATGAAAAGATTTTGGTCAAAAGTGGTGTGATTCGTGTTGTGCCAATTTGGCTGCGGTGATGTTAATATGCAAGTACCAAATTATTCTTTCCATGTTCTTTCAAAGTACAATTATTGCTAAAAAAGTTAAAAGCTGTAAATTTTTCTTTCAAAAATTTTGTTTTACTTTTTTATATTTGTATGAGCATTGAAAAAATTTACAAAGAAGAATGTTTATGGGGAATATTAAACATTCACTCTTTAAAGTGGTACATTGCATGAATATAAATGAATTAAATGGTACTTGCGTATTATCACAACCTATTAGTGACATTATGTAAAACGAAGCATATGATTCCCAATACAAGTTGTCTTGAACTTCTCTTGCAAGTTGTCTAGAACATTAGCAATTGTTGCGATAATATGTAAGTACCAATTAAACTTTATTCTAAAGTAAGCTTTAAAATTTCTAACAAGAAAAACTACAATTTTTTTTTATTTTAAAGAACCCAATATTTTGAGTATTGCACTTCCGACAGAGATGCTCCTTGAGGTTCAACAGATAGCCAAAAAGAAACAGATAGCCAAATCCTAAGGATCCTTTTCTTTGGAGACTTTGGGTACCTTACACCCTGAGGATAAATGGCTGTATGTTTTCACGGACAGTTCCAAGTAGACAGATAATAGTAATGCAGATGCTTGAGTTTGCTGCAACCTATTTTTCTTCTGTACACCAATAGGAATTCTCTGCATTGCTTTTGATGTCAAAATTGCAGCTATACGAATTGCTCTATCTCAATTTCTTTGTCACGCAGATCATGTTTCAAAGATAGTTATTTTATGTGATTCAAGGGCGGCCCGCCTAGCAATATCTTCCATCAAGGCACCTTTATCAGTAGATATTCTAAAATGTCAACTGTTAATTGGTGATTTACTTCAATGCCATGTAGACATTGCCATGCAATGGATTTCATTGCACTGTGGCATTGATGGGAGTGAAAATGCCAATTGTTTGGTGAAGGACACAAATATATTTCAAACCTCTAACAATACAGTTTCTTTTATAGTGCCAAAAGAATTATAAAGAAATACTACAGAGAACACTTCTGGTCCAAATTCAATCAAAAGAATAATCAAAAAGTGTGGTTTAGTAAACTCCTTCATAATCCAAAATGGCCACAAGATAGAGCTGTGGCCGTTTTGAATCGCCACTGGCCACGACTGCTAGTCCAAGCATCCAAATGGGATGGGCATTGCCCAGAATTCCCTTTGTAAACTGTTTGACTCCAGTGAAGAAATAGATGCCATTCATTTGGCACACTGCTGTGCACTCAGCTCTGGATCCATGTGGAGCAGATATTGGGAGGCAAGACAAAAAATGTGATTTATAGACTATACTATGAACTTGTTTCTTTTCATATTATTTGTTTTTGTTTCTTCTTTTTTTGTCAATATTCTCTGTTTCTCATTTTGCTTGCAGTTGTCTTGTAATCTGCCATTGGAAATAAAAAAAATTGAGTAAGGAATTTTATGCCTTATTCTTAATTTATAGATCTAGCCACATAGTCATGATGCTCTGATATAATTGTTTTGTAAGAGTTCCATGTTACCCAGCTTTTGAAATTAAGTTTAAGGGTTTTTTTTTAAAGCACAATTAAAAAAATTTAATTCAAATATTTTTTTAGTGAAAGAAATATTTGGCATTTTTTTTAAATGAATTATTATTTTTTCTTTCTAATGGGGCTGTGAATTGGTAATTACCATTGCAGATCTAGTACATTCTCTGGGAGCTGGTATTACTTTTTAGTGTATAACTGGTATTACTTTTTAGACTGGTTTCCAGAAATTTGTGCTAAAGTGCTCAAGACAAATTGCTTCTGGCAGTGTTGTTTTTGTTAAATTTTCCCTAAAGGCAAAATTAATTGCCTCCCGCCAGATGACTACTGATGATAAATTAGAATTTGTACAATTGCATATTTGGAGACTGATACACGTATTAGAGTATCCTTCCTGTACAATCCTCCAAATAATAAGCTTGACTTTGAGAGTATTCTGCTCAATTGGGATAGCAAATCACTTATCCTTGGAGATTTTAATGCACCATCAACTTGTTGGGGTTATATGGCGACAAGCTGTATTGGTAACCATAGTTGAGAATCTTATTGACTCAAATCCTATCGGGAACTAGTTTGTTATACTGGGTCAACGCGCCAAACGCTGCTTGGCATAATAAAGAATCATGCCAAGGGTATGGTTGAAATGGAATCTAAGATGGCGGCGGTAAAAAATCGTCAGGAAGAATAATGTTAAAGAACTTTTGAAGTACAGTAAAATCAATTTCAAATGAAGAATATAGGAAGAGATTGAGAATAATCAAGATCCATAAAATATGAATATCAATATATAATCTAAAAAAATCATATTTACTAATAATAATGTTATGCAATATATAATAAACTTATTTAATTTTATAGTAATTTTTAAAAAATACTTATATTATATAATAATAATTATTATATATTCATATAGTATGATTTAACAATAATTATTTCATATAATAATTATGTAATATAATTTAACAGCAGTTAAAAAAGAATAAGCATCATATTGTAATGTAATAAGAAGTTTACATAAGAATACTCATGTAACATAATAATTATAAATAAATAACAAAAAATAATTATAAATAAACGGTAATATATATAAAAAAACATGATACTAATAAATAAAGAACATAATAATTATAAGTAACACATATAAAATAATATCTATAAAAAATATTTAAAAAAATTATTACAAATAACGAATATTATATGATTACATATAATAATAATTGTATTTTTATATTATATTATGAAATAGTTACATAATGTACAGTAAAATAAATAATGAATATCAATTAAAAAGTACTGAAAACTTGCAATGCTCCAAAAACTGCAAGTTCCTTCAACGAATTTCATCGGCCAAGGAACGGTAAAAAAAAACATTTTTAAAAAGTGAAAATGAACGCTATTTGTAGCAATAATTAAAAGGACAACAATCATTCTTTTTAAAAAAAAGTATCCAAAAACTCACCCATGATATTAATATATATCCGTATTCGAAAATAGCACAAAATAAAACTGAATTATAGATTGTGCAATAGAGTAAATGTAATTAAAATGGTTAAATTATTAAAGAAATCGAATTAAAATTGTCTGAAATTAATAGGGTTACCGCGGGGGGAAACCAATAAAAATTAACTGAAATAGATGTTAAAAATATCAAGGTAACCATATTGTAATGCTATCACCCATCTTGGCGAACATAAACGACAACTTAGTGCGTAGACCCAGGATATCAAACTAGCACCTCCTATTGATTTTATTGAAAATGAAGAAAATTTTCCAACATTCTTGTCCTACAGTAGAGGTGTCTTTCATCCCGATTTGCTTATGACACACCCAACTTTGTCAGATAATCTAATTGATAGTCCAGGCGATGCTGGACAGAAAATTCTACTTTTGAGTATTATAAAATATGGACCTTCTTATATGGAGCCTAAACGAACCTACTGGAACTCAAAAAGGCATATTGGACTAAATTTAAAAATCTAACAAAGTTTTGACCAATTCTTTGATTATACCAAACTTTGAGTATACTTCAAGGCTTTTTACACTTGCTGTACTGAAATGTGCCTCTCTTTGTGTCCCAAGAGGACAGCAAAAAAAGTATATGCCTTTTTGGAACAAAAATTTACAAAAACTTAGAAAGACAGGGATGAAGCAAGAGAGAGACCTCGCAACACTGGGCTTGGTGAGGACTGCATAGCTTTGCGTAAAGCACAGGCTTTTTTAAGAAAGAGATCAATTATTGAAGCTAAACACTCTTCATATAAAAGTTTCCTGAAAAAATTGGACTTTAGAAGAGATGGTATAAAGGCTCATAAATTTTTGTCCCATTTGAACAATATAAGAATTCTAAGAAAGGAACCTATAAAGAAAGGTTCCAAAGAACTTACTACTGATAAAAACATCTCAAGTACCTTTTGCGGGCACTATGCAAGGGTAAGCAACTTCAGACCTAATATTAAAAAGGGATCTGAAACCACAACAGAACAATAATTCATCAGATTTTTAACAACTTTTTAATTATGACTTTAATTTTGAGGAGTGGAGAAATGTGATATTAGTACCTTGGTGAAGGGCAAGTGTGCAGGGCCCTGGGGGAATCTTGCCAGAGTTTCTTATAAATCTTGGAGACTCAGCTAAAATGACTTTGTTGGCATTTATTAATCAAACCTGGAAAAATAGCTTGCCAAGTGCTTGGAGAAAAGCTATAATCATACCAATTCTCAAACCCACCAAAAATGTAGACAGCTACCGTCCAATCTCTCTTACAAATATAATGTGTAAGTTAACTGAAAGAATGATTGCTAACAGATTATTGTATGTGCTAGACAAAATTGGAATAATTTCTGAAAGACAAGCTGGTTTTCAGAGACATAGGTGCACTTCTAAACAAATTATCCGCTTATCTCAAGAGATAAAGGATGGCTTTCAGAGAAAGCAAAGTACCCTTTCTGTGTTTCTGGACTTTAAGAATGCATTTGATAGAGTTAGGAGAGCTGGATTACTTAAAAGGCTGGTTTCCTGGGGCATTTCTGCCAACCTATATAAATGGTTTTCTTGACTAAAGATTTATTAGTGTTAGGTACGGCCATACTTTGTCTGGCTTTAGGCAAACCAGACAGGGTTTGCCTCAGGGAGCATTACTGAGCCCAATTCTTTTTAATCTAGTGATTAACGATTTGATAGATCTTATTCCTAAATCTGTTCCAGGTATAAATATTTTATTGTTTGCTGATGACATGGTGATGAGTGCTCCAGGATCTGACATTTTTGGCTTGGAGAGTGTGCTTCAGTAGGCTTTACACGTTCTTTACATTTGGTCTTACAAGAACAATATAATGGTTAATACTGATAAGACCACCTTTCAAATGTTTTCTGTCAATACTTAACACCATGACATACAACTAAAGTATGATAAAAAAGCTCTATCTTGGACATTTGACACTGTTTATTTGGGCATTCATTTAGACCCTAAATTAACATGGAAGAATCATATAGATTCAACTGTTGATAGAGGTTACTCAAGATCTAAGCTGCTGAAGCATTTAGCTGGTGTAACTTGGGGCTCAATTCGAGATGTTTTGTGTACAGCCTATAAGTGTTCTGTCTGACCTGTTGTTGAATATGGAAATGAGGTTTTAATAACTGCCTTCTATTCTGTTAAAAATAAGCTTAATCTTTTCCAAAACAGCATGTTGCATTTAACACTGGTGGGGCCATATCAACCCCTATAGCTGCAATGGAACTCCAAACAGATTTGGAACCTTTGAGTGAAAGGAGCCAAAGAAGGGCTCTGAACCTGGTTGAAAAGATCTTGAAAAGAAGAAACAATTTCCTAAATTATTATAGACCTACTAATGAAAGGTTAAAAACCCATAAGTCTTTCCTTTCAAATGTTCATGATCTTTATGACACTTTCGATATTCCTACACCCTACCACCAAGTTTTCCCACAGGAATTTGACCCTATTATGTGCCAGATGACTTTTTAGAGCAACCTGGATCTTGTTTGGAGTTTTAATAAACAATACAAAGTGAGAGACTTAAAAAAATGCTGCCCTTGCTTCTATATTTGCCCTTCTTCTATGCTTTCAGTATTAGTTATCCCATTGGAAAGTATTGTGACAATTTTGATGGTGAGATAGCAGCAATATATCATTTGTAATCGATAAATTGGAAAGCTGTTCTGAACATAATATTGTATTTTTTATCTATTCTCAAGCTGCCATTTTGTCTCTAATAAACTCAAGATATAATGAAAACACACTAGTTAATTCCTGTAGAATGAAATTAGCTGAACTTGGGAAGTCCAGAGAAAGCACCCTCCAGTGGATTCCCAACCACTGTAACATTTCTGGAAATGAGAAAGCAGATAGGCTTGCTAAAGCGAAGTCTCTCGTGTCCCAACCTGACTTTCCCTTGCCTCTGCGTAACATCAAAAGAATCATTTATAGTAAACTGCAAATTAATAGAGCTTCCCTGCATGGTGAAGTAGCTGCAGGTAAAAGGTGGAACATCTTGCTTAACAAAAGTGGTAGAGTCCCCAGTTCCCTGCCCCAATCTGTTGGAGTTGCGGGCTTTCGTTTACTTACTGGGCATGACTACTTGCAAAGGCATTTACATTGCATTGGAGTAAAAGATTCTGCTTGTTACCCTCTGTGCAACCAGGGTAAAAAGGATGGTGACCACTTCAAACACCACCCTAATGTTTTAAAGTACTTTGTAGGTAACTCTACGGAGGCAAATTTTAATTCTTTTTATGCTTTGTCATCATTATATTGGGTTGCTCGTCGACTAATGGCAGAGATACCGAAGACGGGCATAGGATTAAAAAAAAGGCACTTTTTAGTGTGGTACCATATAGGTGGTATACCAATCACAAGTTATTTTAATGTCCAGTTTTCTCTCCAGAGGGAGGCATCTGAGCTCTGATGATGTAAAATTGTATTGGGAATTTAATTTTGCCAAGAGCACTCAAGCCAGACAGGTTCCCTAGGGATCTTTAACATGCTGTATAATCATATAACATGGATGCTGTTGATTTTTTGCATCCTGAAAATCCATTGACTTGGGCCGGGGTCAAACCCACAAACTTGGGCATACAAAGTCAGTGCCAAACCAATTATGCTACCCAGCCGGCTCAATTTTTATATTTAGAGGAATAAATTTTTTAAAAATGTCTTTGTGTTAAATTTTTAAGATTTGGAAAAAAGCAATTTTTTTTTGGCACAAAAATATATAACCATTTATTAAATAATTTGTTTGACTTTTCTTTATTCAAAGTACTGTTTTTGAGAAATTATTTAAATGTAGCAGATTAAAATAAAGGTTTTAAAAACCCTGATTATAATTTGTCTTTTTAATAATTGTTATATATGGAAGCTTTGCAGGAAAACTATAGTTGTCATTATTCTATAAATTTTCTTTTGAAATTTAAATTTATAAATTTTGAATTGCAAAGTTGATTTGAAAAATTCTCGAAATCGCCAGCTGAGTTCCAGTGTAACCTGGTTCTGATGTATTAGTCACACTGCAGACTCTGTTCCTATCATATTCAGTTGTGTAGTCCACAGTGTTTAAATTTAGTTGGGAAAGCTTAGAAGATTTCTGTAGTAGTCTACTAAGATGTGCATCATTCCCAGAAATTATTCCAAAAATACACAAAATGGTCCTAAATGATCCCTGACTGAAAGCTTAAGAAATTTCTCAAACTGTAGAGATAATCTGAATGAAATCACACCATGTTTTAACTGAAAAACTAAGTATGAAAAGTTATTTGGTAGATAAATTCAGTTATTAATACAGAGTTAAAAATGTATCAGAATGTAAATGTCTGAATTTATAGCCTATTTTCAACAAATCACTCAAGATTTTTAGTATTTTTGTTTGGTTTTGTTGGTTTGTTTCCTCAGGAGGAAACCACTATATACCCTCGAGACAAAATAATAGTCAAAGCAGGTGGTTGATTGCTTATTAACAACACATTCAGAAGCAGCAGGAGGGCTATTGAAAACAAACTTTGTAATTTTGAACCATGGTCCAGTGATGAGAACAATTTCCAGGTTAGTATCTCCTCCAAGCTTTTACACTATGATTTCTGCAGATTTTAATCCTTGGCAAATTTAACATGCATCAACTCATACATGGTGTTTTCTTTAGTGGCAATAGGACTTGAACTTGCAACTCGACAGTAGCAGTGCTGCTCACAACTATGGTCACTGGACTTCTATAGTTTAAAACAATACATGCCAATTCTTCATCATTAAAGGAAATATTGTTGACATAAGCGGGAATATTCCATTTGGCATCAGATGTATCATTTTTGGCAACTTTATCGCCTGTGCCAGAAAAATAGAAAAATACCACAGCAAGTTGCACTAAGTTCAACTTAACTATATTGAGTGACAATATCTGAGAATAGCACCTCTTGTGTGTGTGTATTTATAATTTAGCAGTAATTGTAGAGAGAATTTGGTGTTTTAACTAATAAGTATTATCTTCTTACCACAAACAGTTATGGGAAAATACTATGCTGACCACTGAACCAACCATGAAAAAGTATACAAAAAAGCAAAATTTAGCAAGACTACATGTGTCATTGCCAAACATGGATTGAGATTCAAATTGCCTGATGAGACTACCTTCTCCACCTGTAGCTCAAAATTTTCCTTGGTGAATGGATGTCCTCTTCCTAAGTATAACTAATAGCCAGAGTTGACAAATATTTTAAAAACTTGAGAGAATCTAATATTCAAGATGGAATAAACATATTAGAACTCATGTATGAAATCAAGTGCATTTTAATAAACAGGGTTGTTATTTTATATTTAATAATGAGAACTTTTAAAATTAATTTATAAATAAAAAAATAGTGAAAATAATTTAGTACAGTATTATTGGTGTTCGTCTGTGGGGAATAAATAGTATTTATTAGATTTTCTTGTAGAATGATAATAATTATTATTCTTTCCTGTAGGAGTCCGAGAATGGCTTGTATATTTGTATGAGCTTATTCCTGGGATTTTGTCGAAAACATGTGCAAGCTTATTTTTTCAAAACATCTAATTCTCTGTTTCTTCACCTTAAAAGATTTAAGAGAGAGGTAAGCTTTTATGATTAAAATTATAATTTTCGAAAGATCACGTTTAATCATAGAAGTAACAAATTTTTGTTTAATTTTGATTTATAATTTTTTCCCCCATTTATTTTGTGATTTTGCAGTAAAGCATGATTTGACTTTGAAACAATTTTTAATGTGTATCTAGCTGTGTGTATGTTTTTTTAAAAAAAATATTGTATATAAAAATTTTTGTTCTTTATTTGAAATTTTAAATTTCTATGTAATTAAGATTGCATATAGTCAGGCAAATATTCAAGGAATTGTCTTGCTTTCACCTTTTAGTAAGTTTTTATTTTTTCTTATTGGAGTATATAAATCATTTTATTCTTACTACATTTATTTAAAATACTTTAAATTTTAGGTATTTGTGCATTATACCATCGACCCCCAATTTTGCCAATTCAAAGGATGTTGTGTGTGTGCCAAATTCTATCGGGGCATATGTGCAAACAAGATCATGTTTGTACAAATGTGGGGACAGTTTTCCCTTGATTGGCATTTGGTGATATTTTTTCATTTGACAAATTGGTCTATGGTATAATACATAATAAAGTAAAAAAAAAACATGATCAAGTTTTTATAAAAATGTATCTTATTATATGCTTTAAAGAATCCTATCGAAGTAAATCATTCAAAAAAGTTTGAAAAGGTTTATTTTTTAGGATAATTTTTCATTTCTTTGTATATATACCATTTATTTCTGAAACAATTTATATAAAAAGATTATTACCTGTTTTCTAATAATTGAAGCATGTACCCATGATTGATTGAATTTATTATTTTTTACTTTTGTTGATTTATTAATTTCCTGTTCATATTTTTTTCTAGTATAAGAACTAATATATCTGGATTATTATATGTTTGTATATTTTGTTTGTGTGTGTGTGTTTTTTTTAAAATTCTTTAAAGAGCATATTTTGTTGTACATTCTGTAAAATTATTCTTAATATTTAATCTTCCTTGCACTTGAAAGTTCACATAATCCACATTTGATCATTAATGAAATCGTGGTATATTTGTATAAAAAGTTTGGCCTTCAATATTTTTAGTATTTTTTCAATGGGGCTTTTATGTTATTCAACATGTCAGGTATTAATTAGTAAAACAGTTCATTGCTTTAAAAGAATTTTTTTTTTAACTTGGTGCATTTGGAATAAATACAGTTGGATCATGATTTAACATATTTGTCAGGACTGAACATTTTATTCATTGATTCAGAGTTATTCATCATATCAGGGTCTAAAAAAGGTACAAAATATTTGCTCTTACCTTTTTGGAAATTCTATAATAAGCAACTACATAAAACAAATTCATAGTTAGGAATTGCACACCTTTTATTTAAAAGCTAAAAATACTATTAGTGAATTATTATGTACTAGTTAATTAGAAATTTTAAAATACTAATAGATGTTTGACGATCTTTTTAATTCTCAACTCAAAAGAGTTCTTTTTTGACTTTATGCAAAGAAGAAAATAATGCATTTTTTACAGCCTGCTGCATAATGTATACTTTCACAGTATCCTAGCAATGTGTAAATCGCAGAAAATGTGACAGTGACAGTTTTGATAGGAGTTTCATTAACAATTTCTACATTAAAATCACTATTCATTGGCTCTGAGAAATCAATAATTTCCTCAACTTCAATTGCACAGATCAATTGCAGCATAATCGTTAAAATTGATCTAGGGAGTGACTTCTTTCCTAATGATTTCTGCAAACCACATGTATAATAAACCTCAATTCCCTCAAAAAAATAGAGCAAATGGTAAAAACTTAAAATGTCCTCTGTGTTGTTGAGTAGGAGAAAATAAGACAGGACTTTTCTACCCTATCAAAATTCATGAGATAGGTTACTACTCATCAGTCTAATAATAGGCTGAACCTTTTTCCAGTTGAAATTTGCTACTTGCAAGGAAAGTTTTTTTCTGTTCCAGGCAAAAAAATTTGTCATTTGTAAAGAAATTCAATTTTTTTTCCTTTTTTTGGCTGTTGAAATAATTTATTTGTTCAGGGTTTCTTGCCTTCATTTTAATCAGGAATAAAGAAAAATTTATTAAATCACAAAATTTGTTAAACAGGGGTTCGGTATATTAGGGTCCGACTGTATATAGAATCCTGATTTTTATTTTTCCTTTTCTAATTCTGTTATTTTGATTCCCCTAATGCTTTACATAAAAATAGTTGTATTTGGATAATTTTTTTTAAACTTTTAACTGTGCTGTTTACAAAATAATTTTGAAATAAATTACCCAGTATATTTCACTTGTGAAATATATTGAAAAATTATTGTAACTATTTTTATGAATGTCAGATATCATTTATTTGTATAATAAAATTGTGCAATTAAGTATTTCATATATAGGTACTAATTCATTAAAATAAAATATTTTAATTTTCAAAAATATTTTTTAAAATATTGGTATTGCTTAAAATAAAGTTATGAATAATTTTAATTCATTTTTTGTTCTAATTTGCTGTAAAGTATATATACTAAAATTTGGCTAATTAGTTGCTGATGTGGTCTTTTTAAAATCGAATATCTAATTGCAAGCAAAGAGAAGAATCATTTGAAAAATTTTATTGTATTTTTTTTAAAACTATGTTGGTGGAAGAGACTCAAGTTATAAAATGCATTAAATTTGTAATAGTTTGTTATCAGGGCTTTATAATAATTTGCATGGAATTTCTAGTTCTATTTTTTTATTAATTGGTTTCAAATATCCTAAGATATATATAAATATATATTTTTTTCCTTTTTGTCTCCCATCCCAGAATAATTTCTAAAAATAAGGAAATGGAGATATCAGATTTGATTGCTGATTAACTTTTAAAAAGAAATAATTTGAAAAAGCCTGCATTTGATCACTGAACAATCAATCATATAATTTCATGCGTATCAAAACTAGGGTTCACACACAGCATATTAAAGGAATGCGAGTGTCAGCGGTAATGGTGCAATAAAATAGACATTTTATTGAAAAATCTCCATTTTGATCATGTCTAGTTGAACATAGATAAAGCAAAGTTTTAAACAAACAAAGCAATTTTTTTCATTTTTTCATGCATCACAATTTTTTTTTTTTGAAAAAACACAAATTTATTTGAAATTTTTTGGGAAAAAAAATAAAATTTTAAACTTTTTCCTCTTTGCATAACATAACATTTTTTACATGTGTGTATATATGCAATGAGGAATTTTTGGCTTTAAATTACCATTTTTCTGTAAAAAGATGACAAACTTCTGCAGTGTGGCTGTGATAATAATTGTGGCAAATAATTCCTTTAGAATGTTTTGAGTATTATAAATTAGGTGTAAATAAAAATATTTTTTTTTTCTGGTTAAAGTATTTTTTAATAAAGCATTTAAATTCTAAAAAAATAGTTTCTTAATGTACAATGTTGTTGTTGTGTCCTTTCCACAGGGGAAGGAATGAAAGTTGCCATTGCCTGTGAGACAGGTTGGACTTCTTAACGATAGATGGCAACACCACCTATCTCCACTTCCACAATTTTGGCATGGAACTGAAGGGGAGGGAAATATTCTTAATGTACAATAAAATTAAAATAACAGTGAAGAAGATATTAATTAAAATATTAAATATAGAAATTTTTATGAAATTGTTTCATTTTTGGCAATAAATTTTTGAAGACTAATAATGGAGTTAAAAATTTCTCCCAATATTTATTTCTTTATCTACTAAAAGTTATAGAACAAAATGCTAATTTCTACTTTCCTTTAGTTTGTGTAGAGAGCTAATCATCTGAAGTTTTCTACTCATTATGTGAAGGCTAACATAGCTTACATGCAGTTGAACATATAGATGTTTGAATGAAACATTATGTATTATGAATTCTTTTCCACTAGTTCTACTTAGCTTCTGCTGCCATTAAACATTTTTAAATCCATGATGCAGGCAGTGGAAGGTCAATGAACTACTTTCTTGATTGCAAAGATTTGTTTACTAAAGATTTCACTTAGTTGAATTTAGCGATTTGCATGGGATATTGAATGCAACAGAAGTGTTTACTCTCCTGTAATGAATTCTTTAAATTTGATAAACATCAAAACATTTCATTGGGTGAAAGATAATTCTAAGCATCTGTTTGCTATTGCTTTGCTTAAAAATCTGTAATTGTGGGAAAATTAATCATATTTTAATAATTGTGAGAAATATGAATTCCAATTCCTTATGTCAAGGTTTTTTTTTGTGTGGTAACTGTCTATGATAATTAGTTATAAATTAAATCAGTGACATTTTTGTTATCCTTTTATTTTTTATCATTTATTTCTGTATCTTTTATTCTGTCTTTGAATATAGTTTTTATTTCTTTTTATTTTTGTGGTAAAGATACCTTTTTTGCATTGAATTTCAACTGTGATTGTTGTATTTTAAAATTATTGGAAATTAAATTATTTAGCTTGTTTTTGAGTGTTGATGCCAATATTACTTCAGAAAGAAAAGTCGTTTTAATAATTTTCTAGAGTAAGCATATATAACTGAATAGTTTTGGTGGCTATTTTGTTCCTTTTAAATAACTTATTTTTATAAGTGTGGAATTATGGAATTTTAACATTCAGAATGGGTGGATAAAGACAATGCACATTGAGTGGCCAATTTTTGATCATCTACTTGCATTGTTAGACTAATTTTTTCTTTAATATAAGAGGATTCTATTTTACATGAGTAGATTTTTAGTGATATTGTTTAGTGTTACGAGAAGACCCGAAATCTCTCAAACGTATCTGTGTCACGCAATATTTTACTTTCTAACTGTAGATTTTGTGGTTCTTGATTTCTTTTAATTTCTTTTCATTATTTTGAAGTTGGTTGATTTTTAAGATTTGAATTTTCATCATGCTGAATGAAATATTTTGTTGAACAGTAGTTAATTTAACTAAATGTATTGGAGAGATTTTAAATTTGGTATGACTGATGATTCTTTCATTGAAGGACAATTTTGGGTTGGATAGTGAAGTAAGTTAAGATCCCAATTTCGGACCTTGTTATTTTTATCACCAGTTGATTTAAAATGTGTTTTAAAGACCGATTAGCTCCAAATTTTTTACTTCTTTGGATCATATTGGAAGAAGAGAACAGTTACTGTTTGAGCCTGCACAACATAATTCTAACTTTTAACACATTAACAATGGCTTATAAGCTCAAATGTAAAATATATAGTTAAGTAATTGAAACTTATTTTTTTATGATTTTTGTTTTATAAAGGCTGCTACATGGAATTAGATTGATATTTTTATACATCTTATGGCATTTTATGTATAACATTTTATAAAAATAAAACTAACTAGAAGTTATAAAATTAATTTTATAATATAATGCATCAATATCTGGTTTAATTGAAGTGGTTTCAATTATCAAGGTATTCATCCAACATTTGGGCTCAGATTTTACTCTTGGAAATAGCTGCTTACAAATATATGTGCTTCTGAACAATAATGAGGTGAATAACTAAAAGATTGTGCTACTGGGGATATTTGTCTTTGGACAGGTAATTTATAAATCCCCATTAAAGAGACTATAAAATTTCTCTAAGTTGAATGTTATGTTGTGTGTCTTGGATTTCTCTGTGCTGGAAGCATAACTATATTGACTATAAATGGAGTTGTAAAATATGAATTTAAAACAAAAAAAAACCTATTTTATTTATTTATTAATTATTTTTGTTGTTGAAAATCTTGAAATCAACTTTCAAAATTGCTAAGTAAGGTGTGTATTTTCCCCTCACACATTTTAGCATTTTGTTCAGCTAACTGCCTTGCTGAAATAGAAAGAAAAAAAATTTGCCTTTAATTGGGGTTTGCCATAATTTAAATTTTGTCTAATTATTTATAGTCTAAAATATTGTACAGATGAGTTAGTTTTTACCTTAAAGACATTCAAGTTTGTCCTTTAATTAAACAGTTAAATCTACCAAAATTACTTAATCTGCAAGTTAGAATCAAACTGTACATATTTTGCTTTCAATACCATAAAATTTTTTATTTAATTGAATATGACATTTTGCTTGAATGAGTCGCCTCATTTATGTAAAATATTAATCACTGTACTCATCATTCAAGTATTTGAAATTTTTGGAACAAATTACAATTAAATTCCTGAGATCATATAAAATTTTATTGTTTTGAGAGTAATTTGTCTTAACAGGATCAAATTTTAAATCTTTCCTGAATAATAGTTCTACAGTAGAATAACAGATAGACAAATATGAATAGCTAACTGAGTAGATAACAGGAATTATAGCATGATAGTTTTAAATAGGAATTGTCTTTCTCTCCATACTCATTCAGTTTGAACCCTCAGGGTCTATCAGACACTAGTGCCACACGTTTTCTCTTCCTCAAATTGAATACAAAGGAGTGTTAGTCTCCTGACTTGTCAACTAGTTAAAAGAGAACAGTTAAAAATTAACTTAGTGATTTTCTTGGATCAGACTAATGCTGTCATAAAAGATGTGGACATCTTTGTTGGATTCAAAATGAGTCCACCCAAAGTTATTTGTTTCCAGCCACATCTGTTGGTACAAATGAAGCACCAATGTTAACTCACTTATAGGTCAAGGTTTATATAATGCTCAGATCTATCTTAAGTGGAAATGTGACTCAAAGGAACAATTTGGCCAAGAACTCTTGAATTAATGTGGTAGTTACATTTTCTTGCAGTGTATATTAAGCATTGATATTTCATTTGTTTCTCCCTCCCCTTTTAGACCATTGGTTACCCTTAGACTGAGACTCCCTGTTTTTAATTTACAAATATTGAAAATAAATTTTAAAAAATTGTTTTACATAATAAAAATCTCTTTTTTCAGTTTTTCTTGATAGAAATCATATGGTCTAATTATTGTGAATTCTAACAGTGTAAAGAATTGTCTAGAGGCTTAAAAATTTAAAAGTGCCAAAGAGATTGACTGCACATATGGGTATTTGTTCTAAACAACCAAATAAGCTATCAGTTTTATGACTGACTGTATAGTTTCCTGATTCTTGATTAAATATTTTTGACAAAGAATGTGTATAAATTCCTCACATGTTCAAAAGTAAAAATTAAAATTCTATAAATATTTAATATTTAAATGATGCAATATAGTTAAATTCAAAAGAATGACTTAAATCCAATTTCTAATCAGTCCTAATATGCACAGGGAGCTAGGACTTTTGTCTCTTGATGTAGGCTGCCAAATATTTATATGTATCCCAGTTATAAGTCAAAGTTTTGCATAAAGTATGAATCATAAAAGGGGGTGGGGCAACATCAGATTTCTTTAAAAATTGTTTAAATTCAATTGCAAACGGCCTTTTCCTCCCCTTCCTTTATATTTTGAAGGTGATATTTTTTTTAAAAAAATAACTAAGAAAGGAATGGTAAAAATAATTAGATTTCATTAAGTTTTGGGTCATTTGTTACACCATCCTTATACATTGGAACTACCAATTTCTTTATAATTTGCTTGCAGGGAAAGCTTTCAAATTTCTTTTGAATTCCACATTTTGTATGCTGGGATTGTGAAACTGAATTCTGTTTTTGATAGTTTTCTGGATACAATTATGATTTTGTGTAATACTTACTTCCTATTATATTGAACAAGTTTCATAATCTTTATGCTAGAATATTCAATTATTAATGACAAAATTCTTAACAGTGGGATGTTTGTTTGTACTTCTTGAGATGTACACAAATGTTTTTATATTTCATGAGTGCAACTATTTTGCTATCCTTGATGTTTTAAGTATCTGCATTAATCAGTTCTCTTAGTTGTCATTTTTCTTTTGAAATTTATTCCTCCACAAGCAATATATTTCAGTAATTAGTGCTGTCATTCAATAGCTTTTATTTACTTGCAATCATTTTCTCAGTTGCAACAATATAATGCTGTAAATGATTTACATAAAATTGCCATGTGGTTCATAAAAAATTGGCCACACAGTACATTGCTACTAAAGTATGATTTGTTCAGTTTTTGTTGATTTTGTGGAGGAATTAGTAATTGTATTTGTATTTTGTAAAACAATTATAGAATGGGTTGCATTTATTTTATCTTTCTTGCTGCAAAACTGTACGCGGAATGTGCTTTTTTTCTCTGTTAGGCTAAAAGTAGACAAGTTGGCTGGACTCCTTTGACGCCAATGAAACTTGGCGACATTTGCAGGCATGTAATGCAGGTATATTAAAAAGTCATCTCTTTATAATGTTATATATATATATATATATTGAAAGAGATTTAAAAAAAACTGTTTCCCTATATTTGTTTGAGTGATCTATGTATATCTTAATATATCTGTGTATTAGTTTTTAAGTGACTCATGTTTTCTGACTTAGTATTATGTTATATTTTAGCATGAATAAAATGCAGCATAATTTTAACTTTGTTTTAATTTAATATTTTAACCCTTTGCCCTCTATTTTCAATGTTGCATGTAAACTTTTATTTATTTTATGTACTCTAAAAAATAAGTCTGGTGAAGCACTCTTAACCTTTCCTGTAAGTTTTATTTCAGTGTTTTGTAAAAAAAAAAAACCTTCCTTTTGCTTTTAGCTTTTTTGCTTGAACAGACCATACACACATTTTATTGTTCAGGATCATGTGCTAGAATGCTTAGTTTTCCATTGAGTCAATTCTCCACATCTAATGTTGATGATTGTCCCTGTCCCCCTCTCCCAGCTTGTCTGAAATCTTTTGCTAAGGAAAGAATTTATGTTTAACCATTATATTTCACACACATTTGTTCCTGAATTCAAATTTACTATCTCCATCCTGAATGTTTTCAAAATCCATTTTGGGTTGGTAAATTTGTGTATGTATGTACTCTAAATTAGACAAGAGAAAAAACTCTTGTCACAGCTTGTAATTACAAACTGCACTGATATATTAACACACAAAGTTTGTCAAATTGAGTGAGATCTCAATTGTGTGTGTGCTGCATAGCTTTTTATAGTTATTTAATCTTACCAAATAGTGTTTGAGAGTAAATTAGTGTTGTACGCAGGTGCAAAAATTGCATTGGACCAATTTTTTTTTGTTAAATGTAAAAGAGAATTTAGTTTATAATTTTTTTAGTATTAAATTTAAAAAACACTGCTTAATTAAGGATTAGCTTGCGAGCTTATTCATTGTAATTCAAATGCCTGCAATTGCATAAATTTATTTGAAAAAAAAATTTTTTTTAATCAAGTGCATGGTTTAATTGTCATGAATGAATAATTGTAATATTACTGTTAATATTGGTTAAATTAATTGATAAGATTCTACTTAATATATGCATGATATATATTTCCGAATGCAATACTGAAATGTTTGAACTAAAATAATTAAAAAATAAAATCTTAATTCTATGGTTAAAATGTAAGAAAAATAAAAAGTTTTTGAGATACATTAATTTGCTGAAAATTGATAGAATCTGGAATATATTTTTCTTACTGTTTTCGGAAACTAATTTTTATCATGCAATATACATATGGCTTTGTAGATAGTGGATTTTCCTCCAAATTGACTCTGTTTTGTAATTTTTTAAATTTTGTATAGATCTTTTTTGTTTTTCATCACAAGTTTGTGTTAGTTTTATAATAAATATTAAGTAAAATGTTGATTACATATTTTTTTAGCTTCACAAAAAGTTGAAAGAAATATTTGAGAACAAAAACTTTGTATAAAAGATACAAGTATTACATTATTTGAGTTTTTCTCTTGAACCATCTTTGAACCTTAATTGTACCATTAGATCAAACTCTTAGATATTTACTTTCTAATCATCATGATTTTTTTATGAGGAGATTCTATTTTTATTTTTACATAGTATTGTAATTAATATTTATTGGTAAACTTCAATATTTGTTTACTTCATATGCAAGTATTTAAATTTTTTTCCTAAGATGTCTAACTTTGTTATGTCTTGAAATATTTGATTTTGTATTAATTTTAGCCTAATAAAAATATAGTTTTAGAACTTATTGAAAGGATTTAATAAATTGTAATTATTAAACTTAATTTTTAGATTGGTTTCTACTGTAAATATTAGAAGCAATGCTACTATAGTATTTTTTACACTTGAAATCTAAATATAACTTTTACTTTTGCAGGTTGAAGGAACAGATGTTTCCACTAGTACCCCGACTAAGTTAGCTATTGGTAAGTTTTTCATTATATTTTTTGCTTGTATTTCAAAAGGAGGGCCGAATTATAATTTATGAAAATTATGCGAAGGCCACTGAAACAAAGACATTTTAGTTTGAATTGTTGAAATTTATAATTAATAACTTTATTTTCTTCTCATTGAAAATTACCATGCCATTTATACAAAAATTGACAAAAGTTAACTGAGCTGGTGAAAAAATTGAAATAAGTAATATTGTTATAAGTTTTTCATAAATCGATGAAATAATTTTTTAGAAAATATGGTAATATAATTATTTTTGTTCTAGTTACATTATCATATTTTCTGAAAATCATTTATTTTTCTATTTGCTACTCTATAGATAAAGATTGAATATTTTCCTGAAAAATTAATATCTTGTTATTTCCGAATAAGGTATTCAGTTTTGTACCATTTGAAAAAATGTTCACTTTTGCTTATTTTAAATAAGATTTTTCTTTTTTAGTAAATTTGATCTAAAATGTTTTATGTTAATTAAGTTATAAATAGCAATTGAATAAAGTACTGATGCAGTTTTTAAATTTGTCCTTAAAGTTCGTTGCTGTTGTTTGAAGAATATTAAATGTTTGTAATAGTTTAATTATATTAATCAAATTCACTCATTTTTAATATAATATCTCATGATTATTTAAAACTTTTATTCTGCATTCTATTTTGTTTCTTTTCTTCCTTTTATGGAACTCTTTTTAAGAACTCTTATTTACTGATTCGTTTGCAGTTATTAATAGAACTCTAATCATAATATTATAAGCAATTTAACAGATATCAAATGATATGCACATTATTGACATATAAATAATGTAATTTACTACAATCAAATTTTATTTCAGGTTTAGAAGGAGGTTTCAATGTAGGTGGTAAAAAATATGAATATGAGGATCACAATAGCATTGTTCTTTTGCCAGAATTTCATGTTATTTCATTGCCCTGTCCTGATCTACCTGAATCTGTAAGCAAAATAAACCAAATGTTATTTTTTTATGTAAATGTGATATTAAGCTATAAATATATTACTTTTAGTTAAATATTAAAAAAAATATGTATTGTTTAAATTTAGGTCCAACTTAGCATTAGTTCCATTCTTGAAATTGATGCTGCTAGCATTCAGGAAGAAGCAGATGCTTTGGCGGGAACTTGGGATGGAATGCAGAGAGAAGTTACTAAGTAAGACATTTGCATTAAAAAAATTACTACTTGATTACTGCATTAATTACTTTGAAATCGAGTACAAGTGAAGAAATGGTTTTGAAAATCAAAATTAAATCCATATATCTAGATATTCTTTAAGTAAAAATAAAAACAAGTTATTTTTTACATATCTGTGAAGTATTGGGCGCTAAGCATTTGGTATAATATTTTTAATTTCAAGTCGATGGGAAGCAAATATTTATTTAAGTATGACTTATATTAGAAATTTTAAATTTCTAATGGCTTAAAACATATGTAATCCCTTTTAATCAATAATGACTAGTGAGAATTGGTATTTCCAATAAAATTATTTTTGTACTTGTTAAGTTTTTAAATATTTATTTATAGAAGAGAAGCAACTCACATCACATGAGATTTCCTAGCTGTTTGAAATTGAGACATTGGCAGACATGTTTCTTTTATTAAGAAGAGATTTGATAAGAACAGGGCTTATGGAAATTGATTCCCTGAGGGTTTGGGGGGGGGGGAGCAATGTAGATGGAAAAAGAATTCCTTTTTTGAACTATTCAACCCGGAGGCTTTAAATTTAGCAGGTATATGTTTTCTTTTGTTGAGTAGAGGTCCACTAAGAATGGGTTTTGTTTAAATTGACTTGGATTTAGAACCACAGGGCCTTCAAACTTTAAATTTGGCAAGGATGTTTCTTCTATTCAGTAGAGATCCACTAAGAACAGGTTTTATGGAAATTGACTCCTTAATATTTGTGATTTAGAAATTCAAGTCCTATTATTTTTTTAATCAAGAGGTGAGGGCAAAAAGAATGTATATTGGATATGATAAAAATCTTGATCTTGGGTAGCAATAATTTAAAAACTATATAGTCATACAATATTAATAATTGCCCAACAAAACGAATGGGTAATGGCTAGTATACATATATTTCTTTTTTTAGGCATGCTGATACTTTAGTTCAACTTGATAATGGTGTAAAAATTCCTCCTAAAGATTGGCAGTGTCAAGTTTGTGGTTTAAAAGAAAATCTGTGGCTTAATTTGACAGATGGTGCTATCCATTGTGGTCGAAAGTATTTCAATGGCCAAGGAGGTAATAACCATGCTGTTGAACATTATGAGAAGACAAAATACCCCCTTGTGGTAAAGTTGGGTACTATAACTTCTGATGCATCTGGTATGTATTTAAAATTATGGTCATTCTTCTTATATTTAAATATTTTTAGAATTATCAGTAATGTTTATTTCATTAATTTAATGTTGTAACAACACAGTTAAACTGTATGAAACCAAAAGTATCTATAATACAATGGGCTTCCCTGTAAGACAATTTTGAAATTGGAAGCATATATACGTAGGAGTATGTTAAAGCCTTCTAAGGGGTAAATGAGTAACTTGGGAAAATGGGCAGTTACCCTAGAATTTCTTGTACATTTAGCAATAAACAATTAAAAAGATGAAGATTGAACAATCCCTCATAATGGCTTTGTAAAGAAGTGTATATTTTTTGCAGTAGATATATTTTCACCATTTAAATATAATTACTGCTTTTTGAATATGATTATTATTTTGTTTGTATTCCTTTATTTGGAAATACATTGCAACATAATTAAGCTATGAAAGTTTAGTTCTTAGTGCAATTAAATTAAGATACATGTAGATAGAAATATGCAATATTTTAATTGAAAGAAAAGGAGAGAAGGGGGGGGGACTCCTGTTTTGATCACATAATTTCTAAATAACTATATTTTTCAGCTCTTGTTTTAGATTTTTCAAGTGTTTTTATAATTCTGTATAAATTATTTAATATTAATGTTTTAGATGTTTATTCCTATAACGAGGATAACATGGTGGTAGATCCTAATCTTCCTCAGCATTTGGCCCATTTTGGAATTAATATCAAGGACTTGCAGAAGGTATTTGTGAATAAATTTTGTAGTCTGGATTTTTTTTAAAAAACTGCTGGAATTTCAAAAAAATATGATGTTGATTTTTTCTATTTTTTCAACTTTAATGGTATAATTTTATTTATCTTTAAATTGGACTTGGTAAATTTAACTGAAAAAGTGGTAAAACTTATGTAGAAGTGTAATTATAGTACAATTTGTAAATTATTATGTGTTAATGTGCATTTATTTTTGTTAAGTTTTTTTATATTCCTGTTCCATTTTTTAGACTGATAAGTCAATGGTGGAATTAGAAATAGATCTCAACCAACGCATTGGAGAGTGGGCTATCATTCAAGAATCTGGTACAAAACTAGTTCCTCTATATGGTCCAGGTTATACAGGCTTAGAAAATTTAGGGAATTCCTGCTACCTCAATTCTGTGATGCAAGTGCTTTTCAATATACCTGATTTCGTAAAATGGTTAGTATTATTTCTCTAAGCTGATAGTATAGTTAAAAAAGATAATTATCCTTCACTGTTATTTTGAAATGCTTTCATAATTTGTGTAATCAAACAGTTGTAAATTATTTTTGATTGAGTGTTTTTCGTTTTTCTCAATATTTTAAATGTTTTGCAACATTTTATCCCCTTTATTCGGAGTTTATATAGTTGCAATTTTTTTTCTTTTTGCAGTTATTATGAAAAATGTGATAACATATTTAATGAATTTATACTTGATGCACCAAGAAATATCAATGTACAAATGTAAGTATTTTTCTCTATCATTAGTTATCTTATTTTTTATTATAACTTTTACTTTACTCCTTTATTTAAAGGTTCTGTGGGGGCATAAAATTCAGTGTTAGGTTTTATACTCAAATATTAGTTATTGATGCCTATTGCAATCATTAACTAATTTTTTTTTATTACAGGATACTTTATTTTAATTTTAACAGTAATAGGCTAAAATTTTTCTCATTTGCCTTTAAGTATTGTGTAATTGATTTTTAAAAATGTTAAGTGCAAAATAAAAGGAAATTGTTTTATGTACTTTTTCAAAGCTCCCCCCCCCTTTACAATAGATTCAAGAATCGAAAATGTTGAATAAGATATGACAATTTTTTAAAAAGTTATTTACAAATATCTATTTTCTTCTGCAGGGCGAAACTTGCATATGGTTTGTGGAGTGGAGAATATTCTAAAACCCCTGAAAATGTGAAAGATCCTCAAGAACCTGTTCCAGTAATTAATATTCTTAATTTCTACAGTGTGAATAATATTTTTTGTAAGAATCAAATAATGTAAATTGACAAACAGTGATAACCCTGTTTCTCTAATTGTACATTGTCTGCATTTTGGTTTTAATCCATGTAATTTCAATAACTCTTAACATTATGTGCCTTTTTTAACCTCTTTATGACGGAATATTTCAAAACTGAGAATGTTGACCTTTATTTTATTGCAGTATTTTATTATTGGCATTTGTGTGTTTTGAAATGGAAATAAGATTCATGGGGGAGAGGATGAATAATGTAGGTTAAAGGAGTTCATTCTTTAAAGAGATCAGTTGGCATTGAAAAATGCTTTTGTTCTCAATTTTGAATACTTTTATTACTTTTCTCCTCACTACTAGATAGTCTTTTAGAGCCTTACCATCAAATTTATTACAATTAGTACTGCTTTCACATATATTTCATGAACTTTCTTCATTTTGGAAATTTCTGACTCCAGGTTATTATGGCAAGAAAACATTATTTATTTAAAAACGAATATACTCTAATTTTAAATGAACTGATTAGTGACATAGATGAAAGTGATGAGTCCTTTTCTAGAGAGTTGGAAAGTTATTTTTTCAGTGATTTTGATACAGAGACTGAGGGCCTGTTCTCTACTTCATGTAAAAGTTCCATCTTGGACTCGAGAACTTGAAGAATTGCATCCTCTTATATTTATTGGAACTCTGCGAATAAATCCCACAACACATGTGAAGAAAGAAATTTTTTTAAATGTTTTCTTTAATCTAGTAAATTAATTCAAGAAATGAACAGTTTTTTTTTTATAATACTCAAGCAAATGCTGAATCAACTTCTAATTCAACCAGATTTTTAAATTTAAGTTTTGCAAATGTAAAAGTACTGTTAGGCATTTTCAAAGAGCCTGAATTGATTTCTTGAATCAAACTCTGATTTGAAAATGTATTTTATATTAATATGATGCTATTGAGTTATGTTTATTTTATTAAGTATATTTGAGCCAGAAGTTGCTAAATCGGACAGAAAAGATAGTTACTGGAGAGGATATTTTAAAACCTAAATATTTTTTATTACAGCAAAAACATGGGTGGTACATACATATGGGAGAGGTGCAGTTATGACTCATAATTTTTTTCATGTGACTTAACTGCAAAAAGAAATCAGTAAAATGGTATTAAATTATTTTTTTGGCATATAGATGTAACAATATTGAATTCCAACTTTATTTTTGACAAAGAAAAAAAAACATGGCATTAAATGTTTCATTTTAAATATTCCAATTAATTAATTATTTCCAATTTAAAATGAAACTGATTGAGCAAATTTTGGAGTACTTGAGATCAAAAGCAATTTACTGTTGAATCTTTACCAGTACCTGTCCAATCATCTTATGGAAATTTTCCAATCATTAATATGAGACAAAAGGGTGAAAAAGCCAAATAACTTTTTGAAACAGTTGTTCAGAAATAAAAACATAACAAACAAAAATGCAACAAGCATTTTATGCTTGCAGTTCATGCAATGTAGGACTTTCTGTTTCTCCTTGCTTCAAGACCTTTCATGCTCAGTCTCCACTTTAACTTTTGTTTTCGTCTGCGAGTAATCATAGTCTTGCATTTTTAAAATAATTTGAGGGTTCATTGATGTATTTTGCCTATTAAAACTTCTGAAACATTTGAATTGTGCTTTTGAAAATTATTTCTCAAGGCCATCAAATTTTTATTTCTTATATAAATTGAAAGGAAAAGATTATTAAATGCTAGTTTTAATGTATAGGAGTGTTTATGTTATCTAAATTAATTCTAAAAATTACAAGATTAGAACTTTCTTCCCTCCTAAAATTAAACTTAGCAATGCAAAACCCTCATACTCTAAGACATTTCCTTTAGTTTCTGTTTCATCTTGAGTTAACACTGTAAACAAAGACATCATAAAGGGATTAATGTTTTGTGAAAATGAAAATTTTTTAGATAAAGTCTTTAGACTAACAAATATTTTGGACAAATCCAAATTTTGCATTTATAATCTTATGTATAATTTGCATTAATTGAATCATTGTTCTTAAATTATAAAAGTTTCTTTGGAATTTGATGTGGCCTAAGAAATGAAATCTTAAAAATTTGTATTATAGGAACTTCCTGGAATAAGACCTCGCATGTTCAAGAACCTTATAGGCCAGGGACATCCAGAATTTTCAACAAAAAGACAACAAGATGCTCAAGAGTTCTTTTTGCATCTCATTAGTGTTTTAGAGGTAACCAAATTCTCTTTAAAAACATATTATGGACAGTTAAAGTATTTAATAATTTTATTACTGTGATGCATCATCTATGGCAGGGGTGGCCAACCTTTTGGTGAAGCGTGCCACAATCTGATAAAAAAAAATTACGCGTGCCACTTCCAACTTTTCCACCAAATTAAAAAAATATACAAAAAAGAAAAAATGTTACTTATAGGCTTATTATGGGTTATTTACACCAAAACATACTTTTAAATACAAGTTCTATACATTGAAAATATAAAAAAAAAATGGTATAACAAATTTAAAAAAAAGTAGAAACTTATATTTTATTGTTGATAAATTTTTACAGGATCAGTCATTTAGCTAAGGTACAAAATAAAAAAAGCAACTTGAAACATTTAATTTTGAATGATTACTAAGCAGTCTCTTAATGTGGCTTTTGAATCTGTAGTCTTTTTACTAAATCATCTATATTTGGATTAGTTCGTGAAGATGCTAATAAAATTAGGTGTTTTAGGTGCATATCAGTTAATTTTTAGCGATATTTTGATTTAATTACGATCATAACAGAAAACATTTCTTAACAAACAAATGTTGATCCAAACCTACAACAACATCTGACCGCTAAATCATGTAAATTTGGAAAATTACTTGGTGGCACAAATTTCCAAATTCGATGTAATTCGGATGGATCATTTGCGGTTAAAATAATTTCCTTATATTTGTTTTTCAGAGTAATATGGTGCTGTAGGTCAATAATTTCAATTTGTACCTGAGGTGGGTAAGAACTAGTGTCTTGAAGAGAAATCGAAAAAGGATTAGTGAAAAGTTCAGTATTTTTTTTATCTTTAAAATCATCAAAAATCTTCACTGAAAGAATCCTGCAAAATGGATATTAATTTTTTAAATCTATCATACTTCGGAACATTACTAACTTTGCAGATAATTCCTGCATGAATGGGAAATGAGTTAATTTTTTCTCTCCAAAATCCAGACGAAAAAGCAAAAGTTTGTTTACAAAAGAAGATATATGTCCAACTAGGGTAGAAAAAATACAATTTTTTCCTTGTAATCTTAAATTTAAATTGTTTAAATGTTCCATTATATCAGGAAGAAAAGCTAAATCCACAGTCGATTTTCACTCCTGAGGAGCGAGCATTCACTGGGCAGTTCATCGTTTTCTTCCAGATATTCTAAAAACACATTCCCTCAAACTCCAAAATCTCGCAAGTAGACTTCCTTTGGAAAGCCAGCGCACACTACAATGAAGGAGTAACTCGCCATTTTCTTCCGTTTCTTCGGGGAAAGCGTACGAAATCTTCATCGATTCAGAGCACGAGCTCGTATTTTGTTGATACAGCGCACCACAGGTTCAACAACGAAAGACAAGTTTAAGTCCTTGGCACAAAGAGCTTCTTGATGAATAATACAATGATACTTGAAAACTTTTCTTCCCAAATAGTTTTCAAGAAATGCAACAAAACCTTTTATTTTGCCAACCATGCAAGGCGCTCCATCTGTGCAAACACTGTCTAATTTTGTCCATTCTACTTTGTTAACTTCACAATTACATTTTTAAGTTCCTTAAAAATGTCTTCACCTGTAGTTAAAACTAGTTGGTGCAAATCAAGAAGTTCTTCGACAGTATCAAAATTTTCGTTCTTGTAACGCGCAAAGATGCTTAACTGCACATTGTCAGTGATATCACAGCTTTCATCCAAAGTTAATGAACAATATTTGCAATTTTGAAGTCCAGAGACAATTTGCGTTCCAACATCCTGGCCCATATCATCTATACGACACATGACGGTATTTCTGGACAAAGCTATTTTATCAACCGGATTTTTGACATTAAGATCGCTGACATTTAGGGCGAAAATTAAAATGTTGCTTTTTATTATCTCCTCTCCGTCAGAATATGGTTTTTTCTTGCGGGCTAACAACAAAGAAAGTTCATAAGAAGCCTTAACCATGGTTTTCATTTCGTCATTTCTCTTCTGGAACAAAGATTGTTGGCCGGCTAAAGATTTATTTTTTTTATTGATGAATTCCGTTCGCAAATTTTATCCAACAGGATATTTGCTGTTGAAATCACTATGAAGTTGTTTGAAATGACGGTCCAAGTAAAATTTTTTTGGAACTGCTATACAAATTCCACATATCAAACAAACAGGCTTGGAAGCATTTTGATGTGTAAACAAGTATTGTTCTTCCCAGACAATTTTAAAATCACGTGTTGCAATATCCTCTTCATAATTTCTTTTCGAAGTCGGAGGTTTACTCATAAACATAATGAAAATTTAAAAAAAAATTAAACAACTACGTTCAACACTAAAATCTAAAAACAATTTTAGAAAAGGAGAAAAGCTAAACGTCTTGCTAAATAGAGTTTAAAATCAACTGAGTCTGACAGCTAGAAACAATTTGCCAATGGTACGCTACAAATTTTCTAGGGGCTCCCAATCCAGCATTCTGATTAGTCATGGGTGCAAGTTCACACTCCCTCTACTTTACAAAGCGGCTACTTTGTGCAGATTGAATTACTTCTACCGTATCAATAACTGCGCTCCTTATATATTGCAGAATTACTTCTTGACATTACAGAAATCGTAAATAGCCAACATCTCCGGAAAAACCTTTTTATCTGACATCACGCTGACAACCAATAGCTATAAACCAGCCCTGCACGGGGAAGCTGAAATTTGAATGGAAATCTGAGATGTTAAAAATTAACCGCCCCCGAGAGAGAGTGACTTTTTGGGCAGTTTCAACTGTCCGAGAGAGAGAGAATTTATTTGTGTTTAGTCTCACGTTACTCAACACATTTCTCGGAATCTTACAAAGCAGTCAAATTGTTAGTTTTGGAGCATGATCTCATTTTTGGCGTTTTTCTGGAGAAAAGAAAAATCTTGCTTAGCGCCCTTAAAATCTCATGCTGAAAATTTCTGTTTCTTACATATTCTCTTCATAACTATTTTTTTATTGTAATTCAATTAATTCAGTAATATTTTTGTAATTTTTCAAAAAGCCTTCGCATGCCACAGTTACGACCCCCGCGTGCCACAGTGTGGCACGCGTGTTGGCCACCCCTGATCTATGGTGTAGATTGAGTCACCTAGTTTAAAATATGGGACTGACAGTGTATAAAATAAAAGTTGCACATTCTGGACTACTGTAGAGAGTAACTGTATTATTGTTATAAAAACAGTGCAGCTTTGATTCAATAATACTTTCTGTAAAAAATGCAAATATTTATATATTGTGTATCAATTTAGAAAACACTGGAAAAAAATCAGCTTAAAGGAAAATAAATATACATTGCTATTCAAATCTAAAGAATTTTTTTAAAATTATAAATTATTGGGGAAGGGTTAGAGTAAATTTTATTGGTTGTTGAATTTTTTAACCTAAAATTATGGTTGTTGACTCTGTAAATTATAATGAAGGAAATATTCACTTTTATATATGGCTCAATAGTAATGATTGAGACGTTTTCTGCTTGTTATGTGCAAATTAAATTATGAATTTGAATCTTATGACCACCATTTAGAATGCTGGCCTGTTTCATTTTAAATTCAGTTTAATTTCATATTCACACACTGAATGGTATGGAAGTTAAGCGAATGATATAGCTTGGTATATAATTTATTGGTACATAATTATCAGCTTGGTATATAATTTACACCATGGTAATAGTCTTAACATTATGTGATCATTTATCAGTATGAAGCCCATTGACTCAGCGGTAGCATCTCAGCCTTTAGTCCCTTCAGTGGGTCAATAAATAAATACCAGACTTCCTTGGAAACTAAACACTGGGTTTTCGCATCAGATTGTCCATCTGACTGGAACATCTGCTCATGCACCTCATAGCCCATGGTCACATATAGTGAGTTGGCCTTGGCCCCTATTGGCTGTTGCGCCACTGAGTTTGGTTTATTTTTATCAATAGTGCTCATATAGCTCTAAAGCAACATTGATTCAGACTTATTGCAAATTAATTTAAAATCCATGTGTATGAGTGCTTAGTAATCATTATAGATTAATAGTACAAAATTACTAAAAATGGCAGATACCTAAACATTGTGTTACATAACTATTTAGAAATACCTGGGGAGCAGCAAAGAATGAAGTAAAAAAATTGCTGTAAAGCAAATTAAAATATTTGATGTATTAATATTTCTAGAAACTAAAAGTGTCTTTTGTTTTGTGGGTTTTATTTTAGTACTTGTTTTGGTAATTCTAAAATCTAGAATATTTGGTGGATAGTTGAAATTGCATATGAATATTATGCTTATTCAGTGTTATTGTGTGCATATTGCTCGTAAATAACTTCTATATTGCAATTTTTAAAATTTAGCGACATTCTCGAGGGAGGGAAAATCCTGCAGATTCTTTAAAGTTTGAAGTTGAAGAACGTATACAATGCTCCACATCCAAAAAAGTGAAATATACAACTAGAACAGACTATCTCTTATCACTTCCAATACCTCTGGATGCTGCTACAAATAAAGGTAATTGTTTATTTAAAAATATTTAAATCAATATTTTTGTATTTGTGAATGTTTTGAGGTAGACAGAAAAGTTTTAAGCAGTTCATAGCTTTATTTACAGCAGTCTGCAGAATGTGCCACTTTTTGTTAAATGCAAAGTGTGCAAGGAAGACCATACCCAACCCAGCTGTTATCACTAGTTTTATAAAAGTAATTGAAATACACTACAGTAATCAAATCCATTTTTTTTTCAAACTACTTTGAAAATCATCAGTTTATAAATAAAAATTTTATTTTATTAGAAAGAAAAATAATTTAAGGAAGAAGGAGATTTAAATAAGTTAAACCTTTCTTTGCTTAATTTGTGATAAGCTCTAAAATGGATGGAAGAATTTTTGAGTAATATTGTTATGTGCATAAAAATTAAATTTCATGTTTTTAATGTGTAATAAAATTTATTCTAAATACTTTCTTTTAGAAATGTTAAACACAATTTATTTTTTAAATTTCTGTGATTCATTTGGTAAGCATTCTATAGATTCATTGCCTGAACTTTTCTGTTTACTTTTTATTTATAACTAGCTGAAATGCCCGTTCTTCGCACGGGTTAAGTGTTAAAAACATAAATTCATCTATTATAGCAATTATAATATTTTAGTGAGGATAAACCCTGTATGAAAAAAGTAGTATAACCAAAAATTAAAAATATTTTTTTTCAAATGAATGTTTTCACTATAAATAATTTTAAACAAATTGCAATTTTGCCTCAAAGTAAATAATAATTTAACAAAAACAAATATTTCAATGTAAGAGAGAAAATTAGCAAGTTGAAGAGTAAATAGATATGAATGAATGCAAATCTAAATAAAAATTATTAAAGAAAAAGTGATAGCAGTTGTAAGTTTCTGCTATGGGAACTATGGGTGAAACAACCTGCAATAGATGAAACGAAAGAAAAAATGAATGATGATAAACTGATTCACTAAATGCTATCATAAATAAAAAATATTAGAAAGCCTTCAACTGAAAAAAAAATTAAATTAGCATTGTACCCATATCTCATATAATACTATCTAACATCTCTGCAATACATCTAATATAGAGTATTAGATGTAATTCAATACTAAAAAAATTTAATTAGTATGAACTAAAATTAAAATCTACCTAAAACAGGTCCCCGTTGAAATAGTCCAGAACCAACAACAGTACTAAATGAAACAAATAATAAACCATATTGTTAAAAAACACATTCTTAAAACAATACTTTTTGCAATATTTCTATTAAAATTACAATTTGATTGCAAAGAGCAAAAGAATGAGTACATACAATGATAAATAACTATAGTAATAATTAAAATATATATATCGTATATGGACAGTATGATAACATAAAATATGCATATGATCTCCAAGAAACTACGCGAGGAACAGATTATCAGAAGCAACGTAAAATCATTTCAACACTGAATTTTAAAGAAACCCAGAGGGAAATATGAGAAAATCTTTTCAAGGTGCATCCTTTTTCTGTGCAAACATTTTTGCGACCACACCTGATACAGTTTTCTGATTTGCAAGATTGCCAGAAACAAAGTTAAGTCATGACGAAAAATCTGGTCAAAATGGAATTCCAAAGAAAATATGAGAATATTATTTCAAGGTCACCTTATCATAGTTTCAGCAAATAGCTTTTTGTTAAATTTATGATTTTTTCTCATTTAAAACAAAGATGAATTCGTATCGATCATAAGGACCATAAGGCAAAAAACTGCGACACGCAAAAAAAAACAGCATGATACATACTGGTTCCTCATAAATATGAAGCATTATCTTCACGATATTACCAACATGTTAAGAACAATTAGTTTGAATTCAGTGTCATTTTCTTTGTTATATTTTAAGTAATATTCTCTACATTGAACAAAATATTGAATATGCTGATGAAGGAATTATTATTAGTAAGGATGAATATTTATCTTCAACAACAGAAAATGGCATCGATATGTAAAACATACAACATTTATATGTAAAAAATGTATACAATGCATGTGTATATATACAATCTGCATATGAACAGATTTGTCAGAAGGAAAATTACTTTGATGAGCATTTAATCGCATCCATAGTCTCCGTGTTCATCCATAATTTTTCTAACAATGTTTTTTTTTTTTTTTTTTGGTGAAGAAATGGACATGACAAAAAAAAATTCTGGTGAGAAGTGAAGGTGTAGTTTCATTGATTGTAAAAAAAAAACCCTTTGATATTTGTGTCATGAATAGGTAATCATGATCGAAGATTCTGTTTACAAAAGGCCTCACAAATTATTATTAGGCTGAAAAGTAGACTTTTTGTGTGTGTGTGAGTCTTTGTATCACATAATTACTGCACCAACAATGATACGGAAGAAAAGGATAGTTCAGAAAAAATAAAACTGTGACACTGAAATAGGAATTATAACATCAATTTAAATTAAAACGTTATCTAAAACAGAAAAAGTAAGCCTTAATTTTGATAAAATTGCCATAAAGTTTTGAACAATAAAAAAACACATAGCAGAAAATCTTAAATATTTAAAATTGAAATAAAAGAAACAAATAAATATAAAAGTAACCTTACATATAGTATAGAAATTATAATATTAATTCAAACCAAAAGCTACTTTAAATAAAGATTTGATGAAACTACCATAAGCAAAATCTTATACGTGAATAGAAATTCTAACTTAAAATCACAATATTGACAATCTGTTAATCTCAATTAGTTTGAATTGAGTGTCATTTTATTCAGTTGCATTTTTCTACTTTTTTTGTTACAATGGAAAAGCATGGAATCTGCCAATAAAGGAAAATGGTACTTATGTATTGGCGTCATTGCAGTAAAATTTGCACCACAATATCAAAATAACAGATTCTTATATGGGAAAAAAATCAAATTTTGGTGAAAAAAGAGCCACTTTGACTGTAGTGACTCTAATACATTAGTATCAGGAAAAACAGTACCCTTTTTTAACAGAAGGAAATGTAGGAACTTAAGATTTTATTGACGAATGCCACTGTTCAAAATTACTCGCCAAGTTGGCAACGCTGATTTCACATGTGTTGTACGCGTTAAATTGGCAACCATGTGTTTTGTTTCATGTAATGTCTCTAATAGGTTGCGATAATATGTAAGAACTGAAATATTATAGGAAGATTTTTTGGTACTTATGTATTATTGCAACAATTGCCAACTCTATAAATAACTCATCAAGTTGACAACAGCAATAATTTCCTATGTGTTGTCCACACTGAATTGGCAACCATGTGCTTCATTTCATATAATGCCATCATAGGTTGCGATAATACATAAATACCTATTTTTTTGACCAAATGGTCATGCTGACTTAGTTTCACGCTATGCATAGCCTAAATATAACTGCAGATTGATAGCATCACTAATTTCAGTTTAACAAAAAGAAAACCTCATATATAAATAAAAATTTGTATTAGCCTTTGTATTCTGACATATTAGCATCACCACAACCAAATTGGCACAAAGCAAATCACACTATATCCACCAAAATCTGACTAATTTTTTTAAGACTGTATTCTGATAGAAAAATGCATCAGTCTTCCAGCTAAACCTGTTATATATTTTTCAATAACTAAATTAGTTTAATATACATTGTTTTGCTTATATTTTGTATGATTATTCTGAACCATTTCTGGGTTTAGATTTAATTCTGTCCATTTCTTTTCAGCTTAAAAATTTTTGATTTATTTTGTATGTAGTCATATTGTAATACCTATTTTGGTTAAAGGCTGTGTCAGGTTTATTATTCTATTTTCATTTTGACCTTTATATGTATACATTTGATTCTTCTGTAGTGTTTTGGTTTTAGATTTAATATAGTCATTTCTTTCCCAGCTTAAGAATCTCTGATGACTTAAATCACAGAAAGTCTTAAACATGAAAAATTGAAACAGATAGAAAATAAGCATAAATATATATGAAGCAACCTTACATATAGTAAAAATTATGACATTAATTGAACCCAAGAAGCAACCTCAAATATAAAAATCAAGGTCTAATTTTGACGAAAATACCATAAACAGCTCAGAACAAAAATAAAATATGTCAGAAAATGTCATATGTAAATAAAAATTCATATTAGCCTTCGTGTTCTTACGTATTAGCATCATCACAGCCAAACTGGAACTAAGCACACACAAATCATACTATATCCCAACAAAATCCAGCTGATTTTTTTTCCATATAAATACACGTAAGAATCTTTTGATATCAAGGAGTGATTAGCATGGCGCCAATTTGGCTGTGATGACGCTTACATGTAAGTAATCATAAATTCAAACTCAAATCATGATATTGGCAATCTGATAATCCAATTAGTTTGAATGGAGTGTCATTTTCTATGGTACTTACATATTATTGCAACCTATTGGCAATATTACATGAAATGAAGCATATGGTTGCCAATTTGGCAAGTCATTTATTAAGTTGGCAATATTTGCAACAATGTGTAAGTACCAAAAAAGATTATTGCTTTTTACCTTTATCGGCAAATTCCATGTTTCATCGATGTCGCAAAATAGTACCACAATCTAGCTTACAACAAAAAGAAAAGGTACTAACGTATTATTGCAACAATTGCCAACTTGCAATAATATGTGCATATGCGAGACACTAAAATAGAAAATACGGCATTAATTTTAATTAAAAGGTTATCGAAAACAAAAGAAAATTAAGCCTTAATTTTGCCAGAAAATATTAAAAAATTTGAACATGAATAAAAGAAATGTAAATATATATATAATGTAATCTAGCATATTGTAGAAATAACATTAATTCAAACCGAAAAGCAACCTTAAATACAAAAGCAAAGGTCTGATTTTGATGGGAAGTAGGCAAGATGTACCGCTAAAGTGTACTGCTATTTATATATATAGCAATGATTTAGTTAACAGCTTTTCTTACTTTGGGGCCGACTACCTTCTGTTGTCGTGATATGAACGTGAAATGAATTGTAGCCCAAGCACAACCTTAGATTGATAATACCACCAACATTCAGGTTAGCAAGAATAAGTAAAAGCAAATGTGCAAACCCAAGGTCCTTGCAACTGTTTTTTACCAAAATATGAACAAATCTTTTTGCGTTATTGACTCTAAGAATAACATAAAATTAATAAACATGGAGAAGCAAAAAATTTTCAGATACAGCAAAAAGGTTTGAAGAGTGTAATCAGGCTTTTTTGATAATCATAGTAGAGCTAAGATTAATCAGGAACATAAAATTAAATAGAACATTTTATGGAAAGTAAATATCTTTAAAAGTGGTCACAACAGTAAAAATAGTAGCTTTAGGCCAGCGTGCATTATTACAAATCACAAAAGTTGATAAGAAAAAATTATAAACAAAAATTATACACAGATACATGAATTTAATACGGTTAGCGAAACTTTGGTTTTGTCCACTAACGTTGGCGGGCTCACAATCCATCTGATGTTTGATATCCGTCACAAAATTTTCGGAGTCAAAAGTTAAACGAAATCACCTCACCTGGAATATCTGTACACTTTTACGGTACATATTGCCCCCCCCCCCTCTTTTTTTAAAGTACGGAAAAGGATAAAATACGTTATGAATCAAATACGATTCACATTGAAAAACATTGAAAATCTACTGTTATCGAAGTAGTGTTGCCAATCGGAAAAATAAAATTTAGAAATTGTTTTTTCTTAGGATGATTTTTTTCGAAAAACAACTGTAATTCCTCCACTAAGAGAAAAAAACGAATAAATACAACCATAAATAAGTATATTTACTATAAAATGTGTTGAAATTCCCCCAAAACAGCTCGAAACATTATTTTCGCAAAGTTAGACTTGGCATGGCTGATGACGTCATATCTCCATTTAACTGAAACATCGCATAAAAATTGAATTTTAAAAAAATCTAAAGTGAATTTCGAAAAAAACTCTTCGAGGTTAATAGCATAACAACCTATAGCTTCTACATGCCAAGTTTCATACTTCTATTGCTTAATTTCGCCGGTACAGCTGAAACACACAAACTTTTCTCTGATTAGTACAGATTTAGCTGAAAAATCGCTTAAAAATTGAATTTTAAAAAATCTAAAGGAATTTCGAAAAAAACTCTTCGAGGTTAATAGCATATCAACCTATAGCTTCTACATGCCAAGTTTCATACATCTGTTGCTTAATTTCGCCGGTACAGCTGAAACACACACACACAAACTCTTTCTTTTATTAGTATAGA
>BMAO01016906.1:0-26974 GCA_019973975.1 Trichonephila clavata | reverse complement strand
AACTAGAATGCAGTCAATTATCTCTATGTTTCCCCCAGCTTTTAGAAAACTTTTAATGTACATTAAAAGTTTTTCGTTCATATGCCATTCCCTTTGAATTTATTAAAAGCTTTAAAACTGTTATGCTGAATAAAGAAACATCTTCTCTAAATCTGAAATTCTGATATATAAAAGAGCAATGATTTCTACATTATATGTATTCAGAAATAGAGTTTCTACTTCACAGACAAAATCTCGTAACATAATACATTTTACTTTACAAAGCTTCCGATTTCCAGCATAGTTCTAAATCTTTATGCGTGATATTCTAACTTCGTCAAAAGTTACTGAATCTGCAAATGCAAAAGTTTCTTTTGAAGAGGAATTCGGCGGAATACAAATAGAGTTTCAGAAATTGATATATCTATTATTGCATTCATTTTTAAGGCTTTGTTCTGGCTTAGAAAATGTCAGCACAGCTCAAATTTGATCGCTATGTAGGAAATCTTTATTGGTATATTCAAGACAATTTATGTGAGAGTTATAATAAATTGACGTTTTACAATAAATCTAAAGTATTACAAAGTTGTGTGTGTGTGTGGTGTAATGCAGTGCTTCTCAAACTTTCAATACTTGCGACCCAATATTCCACCACAATTTTCATCGCGCCCGCCTCCATACAATGACAATGCATTGAATTCGATAATACGATGCTTCAACGCAAAGCTACTATACGACTTGAACATTTTAAGTGTCGGCGGCGTATATAAACGTCTCACTCAACCAGTATGTAAATTGCCCCGGACGAATATATACGTCTTTTCAAAATAGGATCTTTTCTGTTCATTGCTATCCATAAAATTATTTCGAAGGCTTTGGAAAGCAATAAAATGACCTTGAAAGCGTCTGCAAAGAATTTGCTTATTTCAGAGAATTTTCTTATTTGTTCCCTGTCTCTTCTCCACCCCCAATACATCACATATGCTTGCATACATGCAAAACGGTCGCATTGGAGAGCGAATAACGTAACTTTTAACCGGCAGTTTAGGGATTAATTATAAACCGTACAAATTATCAAGATCAGTTGATTTTGCATATAATTTTATATATGACAAGCCCGGGGGGTCATTGATAATTATTAAACTTATTTTTAACTTTGTATTGTTAAATCAATTATAACATACATTCTGCAGTACTGATAAATTTATAAGTATTATATCAGCCTTAATGTTTCTTTTTTATTTTTTACTACGGCAAATGTGTTTTGTTTGTTTAATTTCAATAAATAAATAAATTTTTAAAAATCATCTTCTTTTTTCGACTTTTCAATATGCTCGCGCCACCCTCCTAGGGTTATTATGCCCTTCTAGGGGGGCGCACCCCACAGTTTGAGAAGCGCTGGTGTAGTGAGAAAATAGCATGATCCAGATATGCTAAATTTCTTACATTAAAAATTGAGTGAAGATGGTTTACATCTATGTATAAAGTGATTTTTCAATTTTTAAGAACTTCTTATAGCTCTCAGGATATATTACATAACATGGCATCATATCTATCTCTGAACACGACAAACTATTTGTATACAGTTTTTTTTAATTGTTTTATATTTGTTCATTACTACATGCATCAAAAACACATCCGATGAACACATGGTTTTAACTTAAATATGCAAATATTTTTACTATTAGCAAATGCAAAACAAAACTTTCGTAGTATAAAGAAACAGAAGAAACTGCATATACAAATCAATGATCATGATACCAAACACTAAAAAAAGAGATACGCGCAGAAATTATGCATTTACAAAAGCCTTTTTAAACTGTCTGAGAAGTAACATGGAATTACTCAGCTTTTGTTTTGAGAACAGGTGTGGCTTTTTGAATAGTCACAACAACGGGATTTAATGTAATTCACGATATGACGAATTATAACGTGCACTTGAATCCGAACAAGTACAAAGAAGCGTAACAACTCTGTGGTAAGAAGTGTCATTTCAAGATGGTGGAGTCTATTCTTAAAAATAAACAATGTTAAACTTCGATGAGGCTGATAACGTCCTTTTGCTAGCACAGCAAACTGATAACCGGTATCTTTTGTTATAATCTTGTTGGAAATGAATAGTCAAGGCATATTTATAACATCAATCAAGTTTTTTTTCCATGCTATTTTAAAATAACACTTCATATAGGCTTTCCATGCATTTTTCAGATTTTACAGATCAGTAACATTATTGATATTGATGTAATGAATTTATTCAATCTGATAAATTTATATACATTTAACTTCGTAAAACACGAGATTTTTTTTTTCGAAAAAGCTGGTAAAATATTGTCGAGTTTTGTTTTTGTTTTTTTGACAGAAAATGAATATATACGTATAGTGTAAGTTATTTTTTAAAAATTTCAGTTGTTTTGCATAACAAGGTAGGGGGGGGGTGTAAAATATTGTAATGCAGACAAAGTATAATCGATTTGATTAAAGTTTATTTTGAGTTTCAAATTATTTATATCAAATTAAATTAAATTGTCATATTTGCAAGCATGAAAATGGCTAAAAATTCATTTTGGTATGATATATTGTGAAGCTTGATGCAATACAAAATCCATCATTACATTTCCTAAAATAGCATCTTGTTTATTTCTATCTTTTTACCCCATCTATATATATTTAATTATTATCTAGCCCAGGTGTCGGCAACCTTGTAGCTGTGGCATGCCAATATGATTCAGGGTGCCGTACCGTTGGAAATACATGTATTTAAAAAAAATCGATTCCCACTACAATGCATGCGGAGTTAGGAATAGTGGTTAAGAATATCGTTTTAGAGTTTTATTATACATCAATTTTATATTATTTAAAAATAGTTATTGACATGAAAATAATCAATATAAAGTACCGCTATTCCTTCAACATAAATAAGAATTTTAATTTGCACATATATTATGTATAATGTACCTCTCTTAAACATGTTTCATGAAAATTAGAAATAAACAACATCAAATATAGGTATTCCTACAAAATAAGTAAATAAATTAAATATTTTAATGCGAATCTTGTCCCAGCACCGGTTTGCTTACATTCACAATATCAGGGAAATAATTTGTGACTTTGAATTTGACACCATTCTGAAGATTCATTTGTTAAACCACTTCTTTGCAGAATTAAAATGTTTCTCATATGCGAAACGCTGAGAAAGGATGTATGTGTTGAACCAAAAGTGGAAAGTAGAACACATGCAATTTTCTTTAAACAAATAAATCTCACCAGCAATCACATCCAATAATTTTTAAAAAAACAGCTGTCGATTTATCGTTAGAATTATTTTCTAGATTTTTTCGGAATTTCGTAAATTTAGCTTTCAGTGTTTTGAAGATGTTAGTTCAATAAGCTCCACTTCAAAAATTATCAATTTCCATTATTCAAAAATTGACTAATTTAGTGAATAGTATAGACTGCTGCTAAGAATTGCACCCCGTGCCGAATGTGGCACGCGTGCCATAGGTTGCCGACCCCTCATCTAGCCTGTCTATTTTTACTATAATGGATCTCAGACGGGTATTAGATTAAAATATGCGAGATACAAGATCGCCCTTGAGAGACATGGGCATGTACAAATTTTCCAATAACTTTTGCTGGTGTCAGACATGGGCAAATGCTTTAAGAGGTGAAGAACATTTCAATGTACTTAAAAAAATGATAAAAAGTATGTTTTTTTCTAAGAAAACTAAACATACGGAGTCTCAGGGGTACTAAATTTGTCTCGACATGTGAAAATATAAACATTTTCGATTAGACGCAATTCTTTGAGGTTAAAATTAAATAGTTTTATTCTTTTACGCATTATTTATGAAGGAATGAGGTTTCATAAAGCGTAAAATCTTAAAAAAATAATCATAATTTTAAAAACCTTAAGCATATGAAAATATGAAAGATTAATACTTACGTTGCGCATGATATTTTCTAAAATAGTACCTCTAATTACAAGCAATAAGTAGATTTCTAAAATTAAATACATCCTTATAACACTGTAACTATTTTTATATAAATAGAAAAATAAATTATATTTAAAAAAATAATAAATATATTATTTTTTAATTTAAACTTTTTTCAAATATTTTGAAGTACCATAGATATATACCACTAAAATTAGATAGGATTTATAAAGCATGATACATTTTATATTTCTACAGTTTTATTCATCAAAGGCTACTATTCTAGAAAAAATCATGCGCATCATAATATTTACTTAATATTTATTACATAAATGCTTTTTATTTTCATATGCTTATAATTTTTAAAATTATGATTACATTTTAAACATTTTGTACTTGTCTAAAATATTATTCCTTTATTTAATAATGTGTTATTTAAGGTGTAATAATGTGTTATATTGTGTAATGTGTAATAATGTGTTATTTAATTTTAATTTAAAATAATTATATTTGTTTGACCATTTTTTATATTTTCAGTCCTCGAGAGAAAATTAACACCCCTAAGATCCCACAAGTAAAGCATCAATAATTTCTACTGGACATTTTTCAGATAAAAATGCACTTTACAATTCTTCGAAAAACTGAATCCTTAAAAATTACTACAAAGGAATTTTGAAATTATATGTACATCCAAGGAAATAATTTTTTTTCTTTCATAAAGATAATAAAAGAAGAAGATAAAGAGTATATGTAAAATAATTCTTTTTTCTCTCGATGGTTTTGAACATGATTTCTTTAAATGTGTCTTCTCTATAATACAAAAAATATGATTTATATTCTAGAGAGGAATCGTTTTCTATTAACAAAAACATAACTTTTAATTATAATGGAAATGAAAGCAAAGAAGCACAAAAGTATAATGATTAAAGCAAAACTTTTTTATAAAGACGAATTAAAATAATTTTCTATTGTTAAGTACAGTTTTTCCTTGAAAAAGTCATGTAAGTTGTCCAATGAGATGGGGTATTTTTCTTTTCGCTTCAAAGATTTTACTTAAACTTAAGTCCCATCATTTATTATTTTCTGCCCAATTTTTAATAAAGGATTATTAATAGTAATATTCCATTACTTTTTAATATTGGAGCTATTATTTATTATTCAAATATTTTTATTATTATTTTTATCATTTTAAAGACATTGGAATCAACAATATTCTTTTAGGATATTAATGATGTTTAAATCAGTATTTCAGTAAGTATTATACTACTTGTTTTATATTGTTAAAACAACTGTTTTTTTTCTCAAAGGTGTTTTTGATAATTTATTAGTAAGAATATAATAATTTTTATGAAATATTGGTCGTATATTGGTAAAAAGAAAGCACAGGCGAACATTATATTTTATTTTAGTAATTCTTCAGATTTATTTTAATTTGAGATATTTTTGTTGCTTGGTAATTCTTTTACTTCAACATTTTCCCTTGCTCTTAAGATTTGGTTCTTTTTCGTTTTGTCTAAAACTATGAATTTACTTTCAAAATTTAAAAAAAAAAACCATTATTCCTTTTTTATAGTCAATTCGTGAAAAAAAATTATCTTCTACTCTTATTCCTTATAAATGATTTCAGCTTCAAACAAGTTTATTGAATTGCTTTTCAAATGAATTCTTTTAGTTTAGTAGGAACTCAAACTATTTATTACCAGCTTAAAATTATTCACTTAATTGATGAAATTTCAGTATGTAGCAATATAAAAATAATTTATTTAAAAATATTTATCTTATTTCAGGTACTAGGTTCAAAAATGTATTTTATAGCTAACAACTGTGAAATACAGAAATATGCTATCATCCTTGCGGATGTACATTTTTTTTTAGTTTTCATTCCATTCCGGAATCTTAATTGTGACCGGTGTAGCCAAGTGGTCAGGGTCACAGACTCGTGGCTGGCTTGTCATAAGTTCAAGCCCTAGTATTATTGAAGACCTACTATGTATATAGGCAGATGCATGTTAAATCTGTCAAGGCTTAAAGTCTTTCCATTGGCGTGGTGTAGAAATTCGAAGAGAATGTGCAGTTTAGGTGTCTTCCTCATCACTTGACCATGATTCGAAATCACATGGTTTGTTGCCAATAACGCTTGAATTGCTTTAGAGCAAAGGTTTTTAAACTTTCAATAGCTGCCCCCCCCCTTAATGACTCAGGATTACATTGTAGAATACCTAGATTTTGAATATTCCTCCCCTACTTAATTTTCTTGACCAAAATTGGTACTAGTAGAGTTTCTTCATTGATGACTGTTTAGTAATCTAGTCTAGTAATGAACATCTTTCTATTTTTTCACGAGGCCTTTCAGAGTTTGTAAAAGAGAGAAATCTCAATCTTACATGAGGGACCTAATGGAACCTAGAGCCGGGGTGGTGAAACCGCGGTACGCGGTGCCACAGTGTGGCACGGCGAAGTTTATAAGGAATTTACATCCCTTTTTCCCTGTGATCCGGCTAGAGGTGTAGGAGGAACTAAATGGTCAGACGATATGATGAACTTCAACTGTTTATTCATCATTATATTCAACTCAGACACAATTAACACTCTAAATAAGATAACTTGATCAGTCAGAGAAAGGGGGTGAGACGAGATGGCGTGGGGAGAATATATTTAAGCATTCAGTATCTATAAGATAACTTTATACAGTACTTGTTTAATTAAGGCCCGCACTAATAATTTAACTCTCTAACATGAACTTGATTAAGGATCACAGTACCTGAACTCTTGCGGTCTTCTACTCCTTCTGTGTACCTTAACACGGCTCCAACAGGTGAACTAAACACTTTCTTAAAATTTCGACTTTTCGCTTCCTACACTGTTTACGTATACGTTTCACTGCCGATTTTCCACACTTCTCATATATTCACTGTTCACTTCACTTCTAATCTATTCTCACTACACTAACTCTCAAACTCGCGAATACAGAATATTTTTATTTTAAACTTAATTTGCATAATCACGTTTTCTGTCTTCGTAGAAAGTTGGTTGAAAAAATGTTTCCCTAAAAAGAATTCCCCAGAGCTTAATGTACGAACCGTATAAATCTGTCACAAGTTGTAACAGTAGCACGCAAAGACTTACTGAAAAATTAAAAATTTTAAAAAGCTAATAATGAATAATTTCACTTACAATTTTATTCAAATAAGGTTGTCACAGACAAAAAAACTTCAAAATTTAAATAATGTGTTTTTCTTAATAAATATTTTCTATTATGAACCTAAAATCAAAATATCGCTCGAAACTAGTTGATGTGCACCTGAAACAACCTAATTTTGCTAATATTTTCAAAAGCTAATCCTAATTTAGATGACTAAAAAAAAACTATAAATTCACAAGCCAGATTATGTAAGTGCTGACTGTTTAATAATTATTAAGAATTAAATAATTCATATTACTCATTTTTATTTTACCTAAGCTGATTAAACCTGTAACCAGTTTCTTAAAACATAAATTTATACTTTTGCCTTATCTATCATATTATTTTTAAATTTCCACTACTTAGACTTGCATTTAAAACTGCGCTATTTGCGTAAAAATCCCACGTAGGCTTATTAGTAACTTTTTTTTAAAAAAAAGTTTCAAGTGGCACGCATAATTGTTTTTATCAGATAGTGGCACTGTTCTCCAAAAGGTTGGCCACCCCTGTTCTAGAGCAGCACTGTGGTGTCCCAGAAGTTCGCATACCACAGTTTATGAATTGATGCTTTATAGCGTAACATTAATAAACCACTCACTCGAAATGTTAAACGCATGAAAAAATAAATTTGTATGCCTAATAAATCGAAAAAGTTGAAATTAGGGAATTATTACACTGAAGTTCAGCTTTTTTTAGTATTCAAAGCTTATACAATGCATTTACAAATATTTCCTCCTTATATTCATCTAAAAAAATATGTTTCAGATTTATTAATAATTTTGATTTATTACGTATATTTATATTTTTACTGGAAATTTCATCATCTATAATAATAATTCAAATGCAATTTGTTGAATTACGCTTAACATATTTCCAAACCAAACAAACACGCCCGCACACACACAACACATAACACACATACAACACATAACACACACAACACATATCACACATACAACACATAACACACACAACACATATCACACATACAACACATAACACACACAACACATATCACACATACAACACATAACACACACAACACATATCACACATACAGCAATAACACACACAACACATATCACACATACAGCACATAACACACACAACACATATAACACATACAACACATAACACACACAACACATATCACACATACAACACATATAACACATAACACACACAACACATATCACACATACAACACATAACACACACAACACATATCACACATACAACACATATCACACATACAACACATATCACACATAACACACACAACACATATCACACATACAACACATAACACACACAACACATATCACACATAAACACATAACACACACAACACATAACACACATAAAACACATAACACACACAACACATATCACACATACAACACATAACACACACAACACATAACACACACAGCAAATTTCACACATACAGCACCAACACACACAACACACATACAACACATAACACATATCACCCATACAACACATAACACACACAACACATAACACACACAACACATATCACACATACAACACATAACACACACAACACATAACACACACAACACATACCACACATACAACACATAAAACACACACAACACATTACACACACAACACACAAACAAACACACACAACACATAAAACAAACAACACATAACACACACAACACATAAAACAAACACACAACCCTTAACACACACAACGCATAACACACACATAACACCCGTAAATAACGTATGCATATGATTGAGTTTTGTGCGTATTGCGTTGTATTTGATAGCATAGTAGCAAATTTTTTTATGGATCTGTTGGGATGTGTGATGTAGGTATCCATTAGAGTTACATCTCTTTTGGGATGGGAAAATAAAAACTTGTATAAGATATTGTCAGATAAATATTGCTGTCAAACTTTTGATTCTATTAACAAAAAAATGTAACCGTGTTTTAAAAAATTAAACCTAAAATTAGTAAAAAATTAAAAACCTACGGTTCTATTTGTAAAAACTTATAAATATCACCTACATTACAGCGAGTAATGTTAATTACGAAGTTGACTTACGTCACTTCCAAGTAATTGACGTGTGGGTTGAGCCGGGCTGACATACGCCACTCTTTCCAACTGACAGAAGGAGATTCATTAGCACGACTAAAAACTCCAGACGTGCGACTAAATCGTTTTTCTCGTTTATATATCGGAATGCCTTTTGTTTTGGTCGTTGAAAGAAAAACCACAATCTCCGCACCAAGTATGATTAATTGTGCGATGAATGTGTGTGTGTGTGTGTGCCTGTCATCCTTCGTTTTTCAACGCAGGTTTTTTTTCTCTCTCGGAGAATGCGCTGAGTAATTAGAAAATCTCAAAACTTTTGCTGCTCTGTTGAGTAATATCGGTTAGAGGCTAAGTAGACTTTTATGCGACTTTTTATTTTTTATTTATTTTTTCGGGTTAAGATGTGACATGTAAAGATTGGAATAATGAAACAGTAAAAAAAAGGCTTAAGTGATAAATGGATTTGCAGTGATGTGGAGGACAAATAATATTTTATGTATCTCCACATGCTTTTCGTTAGCTTTTTATTTGAATACTCTATTAATTTTCACTTGAAAGAGTTTCATAGTTTTGGAATTATATTGAAATGCATAATTTAGCTGCAGTGTTGATGTGAGCTAAGAATATCTTGTGTGATGCGAAAAAAATGGAATATAAAATTGAAGAAATTTTTTCATAAGCTTTAAACTCATATTGCTTTCGTGGTATTTGTGTGTAAAAATTTCAACAGTAGGATAGTCCAACTGTAGATTGCACTAAATTTAGAAAAAAAAAATATTTCATACGCCAAGTCACACGATAAAGGAAATCATTGTATTTCCAGCCAATCAATTCAGGCGCATAGCCGTTGCCAACTTTTCTGAAATTTCCTTTAAAATAGTATATATCTGTGTCAACGATAATAGCACATATCGATAAACAAAATTAGACGTGATTTAAAACTGTGCACGCATAATATGGGATTTTTTTTCTATTTTTGAAATTTTTTTAAAGAATCTTAATATTTAAGAACTTTTTCCAATTATCAAATTTGAGATTTTATCTAAGTTTCACAATCAGAACAACTTAGACGAGTTAGATGTCAGTTTTAAATTCAATTGAGAACACGTGATTGCTTTTATCTTGTGGTCGTCTTGAATTTGACATATTAACCTCGTTACTCCAAAATATATTCTGGGGAACTAAGTCGCTTATATTGCAATGCTGACCACACAAAATGCAACACCCAGAAGGACCAGAGATATCACAGCGAAATTTAATTGGCAGGTAACATGGTGTACAAAGATCAAATGATTCAAATTACAGCCTATTGGGGCATTTGGATGATGATAAGATCAGAAGTTAGTGTAGCCACCATTGTTGGCTATAACCGCTGCAACACGAAGCTGTATCCTTGGGGTAAAGCAGTCCATGCATCTTCCACATACGTATTGCCATGGTTGGCCTTGTGTAGCAGCAGGTGGTGTATCTCTGGCCAGTCATTGTGCAAGCATGGACCACACATTTTCAATTATCGATAGATCTGCAGAACGAGCAGTCCAAGGAAGCAATTGAATAAGATGGGTAAAGAAGAACTCTTGAACATTGCGCGCCAAGCGTGGGCACGCATTATTCTGATGGAATATGGCTCATGGCAAGTGCTGAATGTATGGGAGGACCACGGGCTTCAACACCTCAGAGATGTAGCGCTGGCTGTTCAGTGTACCGGCAATGCATACTATAGTGGTGCGGCAAAAAATACAGTACCACCCTAAACCATGATACCGGGTAGAGGTAAACTGTGCTGATGTGTACTAGTTTCACAGCCTTTCACCACGGTGTTTCCAAACTCGAACCCAACGATCGTGATGTTGTAGGCGGAAGCGGGATTCGTCAATAAGCACAATGTCGTTCCATTCTGTCATCCATGCCGGCTGTGCATCGCACCATATTGGCAGTGCAAACACCTGTGGTTTCCAGTCAAGGGTAAACGAAGCAATGGGTGGATATTTCACTTGTGGATATTTCACTCTGCTGTAAACGGTGTCGAATGGTACGAGTGGACAACGAATGATGCAGAACAGACTAAATATGATGCGCTATGGTACGTGATGTGGTTGTGCGATCCAACAAGCCAACCGGTTCCTCTGAAGGATAATCTGCAATCTCTTTAGGTTACTATTCTTCCTGAGCCAAATTCAGAAACTTGGTCAAAAGATGCTCGATATCTTCCATGAGACACAGGTAAACAGCTCATGCAAGAAATAAAAACTCCTGAAAAAACAATTGTCCTACTTCAAATTTGGAATCTGTTCTCTCCTTATATAGCGCTTGAAGGTGGCTCTAAGACGTTCGTGACGTGCGTCGGTGCTATAATGCTAATGATTTGCCTGTTTCATCTTGATCAATGCATGGTATCAATTTCACGTAGTTGGCATGCTTCCTTCAAAGTGTTGCATTTTGTGAGTCCAGCAGTGTTCATGCATCGTTTCATACATTTTTTATTGAAAAAATTGCTTTAATTTGCATTTAAAATACACTATATAGTAATGCTGGGTGATGCCGAATTTGACCGAGAAATTCAGAGAGATGATAGTAGATAGCACGATGACGACAAACCTTCATAGAGCATGGTATCGCAAAACACGTTATTTGGAGTACTTCGCAAAAAAAATAAATATGAAGGGTAGATTGCCGAGAGAACGAAAAGGGGCAATAAAAGAATGTTTTCAATACGAACCATGCATTACAACTTGATGTCAGAAAGAAACGACAAGTGATTGTCACAAGAGTTGTTCAAAGTTGAGGTCGCTTAGGTCATAGCAGAGGCAACACCGACGGACGAATGATTGTTGGACTCGTTCAAACAAATCCGGTGTGCTGGTGATTTCAGCTGAAGCGACAATAATCCGTAGCGTGAGATTCTTCACTGTAGCCACTGGTGTCTCATTCACAAGCTATTTCAGGTGGAAATGAAGATGATTCATGTTAGTATTGAGTGATACGTGGTCATGTTGGGACGGATCTATACGCGACCTTCAACTAAAAACTCCTTTTGGGCCAGCAATTTTAACCAATCTTCTCCTAGAAGGAGAAAACGTGATATGCAAATTAAGTTTAATATATATATATATATATTCCTTCTTAGCGAGTTTGAGAGTTAGTGGATTGTGAGTGGATTAGAAGTGAAGTGAATAATGAATGTTAGTGAATTGGCAGTGAAGAGAATGCGTAAACAAAAAGTAAGAAGGCCAGAAGTTTAGACAACAAGACGTGATAAGTTCGTTACAAGGTGAATCTTACTAGAATTGGTTGATGTCCTTGTTACAGACTACAACTCAGAAGTGTTAAAGTCAAATTGAATTAAATAGAGGAGTGCATGAGTTCTGATACTGTGACCTTAAATTAAGTTGATGTTTAGAGTGCTAAATTAATAGTGCGGCCATTAAATACGTAAGCTCTGTGTTAAGTAATATTAAATTCTTCCACACCTTTAGCTGGGCCACAGGGTAGAAGGGATTTAAACACGTTTCAGTGTACCCATGGATACTGATAGACTTCATTTAAGCCACAGTATTTTGTACGAATTCCAACAAGTTAAAAATCATACTTAAACGTTTAGGAATTTATTTAAAGTGTTTGTATGAAGGAACAGTTTCTAATAGTATACGCAGAAAAAAGCTTGAAAGTTTCAATTAGGTTATTTAGAACTCTCTGATTAGCTGCTCTCTCCCAGAGCAAAATCCTTCTTGTTTGTGACATCGGAAATTATAGTAAAGCTTTATTAAGCTCAACAACAATTTCGGGCCATATTCGGAAAATAGGATTAGTGCGAAAGTATTTGAGAGTTAAATGAGAAGTTCAAATATCAAGTGAGAATTTGAATAATTGTGTCATCTTATGCACATCTTTTCATGGAATAAACAAAATTGAACCCTTCTCGGACAGAATAATAAATGAGGATGGAAAATGGATTACTCATGAAAACATTGTAAGAAAAGGGCACATTATGAACCTAGAATACCTGCCACCTTTACCTCTAAACCGAATTTGAACTTGAGTAAAAGAATGTTGTCTTGGTGGAACATTCGAGGGGCAATACACTTTTAGCTGTAGAAATCCAACGAAAAGCTTAATTTGGAGCGGTACTGTCAGAAATGGGATAATTTAAACACTATACTCCAAGAAAAGAGGCCGGCGTTGTTCATTAGGGAATACATGAAGACATTATACAGCTCCGTGGCAAAAACAACCACATGCTGGCTTGATGATTCGTCAGAAACTCGCAGAGCTAGACGGGGAAATTCTATCACATACCTCCCTACTCCTCAGTTTTAGCACCTTCCGTTTATCACTTGTTTCTGTCATAAAATATATTTGTAGAGAAAAAAATTCAAATTCAAAGACGATATCAGACAAGAAGCGATTCAATTTTTCTCCTCTTGGGTCAAGATTTTTTTTTAGAAATGAGATATACAAATTACCATCACGTTGGCAAGAAGTCATAAAGCATGGTGACAATAAAGTTATTCAATAAAGATTATTTAAGGTATGATAATTAATTATTTTGGTTTATTCCTAAAACGGACAGAGCATTCCGGTAGAACTAATATATATCTTTACATCATGTAAAAGCATTTGTTTCTTTGCGTGAAATTGTTATCTTTAAATATGTAGGTAATTTAGTTGTAATTTTAAAATTTCACACAAAATAAGTTGCATTCCCCCCTCCCCCCAAAGTTGATACTTTGTAAACGCGTAATTTTCTGTTACTTTAAAAGTTGCAAAAACTTTCCACGGAGAGTGTTTCTTGTTTCATTTAACAAGAAATTTGATACCCTGGAAAAGTCGGTTTCGGTGATGGCTACAGTTACTTTGCAGATATATCCTGGAAAAAGAAATAACTGCTTCCATTTGTTTTATTACTATGTTAGAGAACACCTTTACTTTCTCTGACTTCTTGTTCTTTCTTACTTTACTTACTTATGGGTTCAATTTTTTTTTAAAGAAGTGTTTGTTCTTTGGTCATGGAAGTGTTCTTTCAACTCTCATAGGAATATTTAAAAGCAATGACGGGGACCTATAAAAAAGAATTGTTTCTTGCGTCGATCTTTACCTTTCATTTTATTTCTTTTTAAAGTATGTTTTAAAACAAAAAGCATTTACTTTAAAGAAAAATATCAGAAAAAATTTCAAGAATGGATCTATAATCGTGTTATTGCTTTTCATAAGAATTCCATTAGTGAATTTCATTTTATTTAATCTTTAATATGTAATTAATACAGAGGTCATTCCACAATCAATGGAAACGATTTTGATTGTTAATTTTTAACGATAAATACCGTATTTTTTGTCGCAATTTTCTTATATCTGATAGCCATGAATAGGTTCTCAAATATTCTGCTAATAGTAGAATGAATTTATTTTGGCTTTGCATGAGATTTTTTTTATTTTTAATTTGTCGTTGTTTTAGAAAATTCTGTAAAGATTATTAATCAATTTGATAATTTTAATGTGCACAGACGAAGCCATTTTCAGTTGAGCAATAGCATATTGATCTTCTTTTATTACTGTCACTTAAATTTACCCATATATCATCGAGTGTTACCTCAAATTTCTGATTTTCATCAGTTATAATTTTCTACAGTTTGCTGTTCTTTCAGCAACACGTTTAAAAGAAAAGACAAACTTTAGGTTTAAACATCTTTTTAAACTTTAAATCTTTATGAATAAGTTTAATTAAAGTACCCGAAGACATTCCTAGATTCAATGCAATTAATCCTTGAGTCTGCTGATTTTCTTTTAAAATCAGAGATTTCACTTTTTTTGGATTGTTGAATGCACACATTCGAACAGTCTTAGGGTAAAGTATCGTGGTCATGTTTTCATTTTTACTTTCATTCTCTTCCTTTCACAAGTTAAATATATTACAAATACCGTTTATTGAAATACAATAACCGAGATTTTCATGCCGCTTTATAATTTGTTGATACGAAACTATCTCCTCGGAAAGCGCAGTCACGCAACCTTCGATCCATAGATCAATTTAGGATCTATTTTTAAATTAAATTTTTTATTTACATTCCAATCAAAGAAAGCATCAGCAAACGAATTATTCTGAATTTGTCAAGTGTTTTATCTTAAAATATTAACGAGAAAATTAAATACAAAAAAATTAAATATCAATAAAATGTATAAACGAGCTTCTGTAAATAAGAATCATCAAAATTTAAAATTCATTTAATAACTTGACTATTAAAATTACGAGTTGTTGACTTTTTATTGATATCACACTAAGTAGCAACCTAGTAAGAAGCGACTCAAACTTTTGTTGTCTGACTTAACAATTTTTTGTCATAATAAAATAACGAAGGGGGATATCTGTGTTGGTACCCCGTGCTTTAAGTTTCTACAGTACTTCATTTTAAAGGTTTTGAACCTATACGAATATTTGCATCAGACCTCTAAGCCAATACTACTTAAGGTATTCGACTACCCAAAAATTGCGAATTTTGTCAAAATTTAACAATTTTCTTATGATTTTATTTTATAGACCATCTTATTAGCCTTATACCAGGTTTATTATTTACCGTTCCCTAGAATAAAAACTACAAGTGTTTTAGTAAAAGCAGATGAAATTACTTTAAGCAAGATATATGTATGCCATACTTTAAAACGCGTTTTACTCGAAATGTGTGTTTTTTTTAAAAAAGCTCAAACGGGGACAGCGATTGCTCAAAAAGTTTTGAAAATCCCAACTTTATCCATCATTTGTCATCGAGTAACAACCCCACTCATTTCCATAGTATAGACACAGCAGACAAATCACACCTTCATAAGCATCCCGGCTCCTCTTTCCTCTAAATTGTAGAGGAAAGGGGATCCCAACAACTGCACCTTATAAACAGTTTGCAGTTTATGTATAATTTTCTATCTAATTACATTATATAGGTTTTTTTATTTTATTTGTTACTTAATGAAAATTTCTAGGTGGTAGAATTCAAAAGTTCCCGGACTGATCCTATAACGTGAACGATTTTCGCATTAGAAAAACTACGATAACGTTTCTGTGTTATTGCATTTTTCCGCTTTTCTAAAAGTTATTTGTCTTAAATGGAGTAACGGTGACTCGTTATGACTATGGGAAGAGTGATACATGGACTTGCGAAATGTTGAAGCATGTGCACAACAGGGATACATTATTGTGAACAGAAGCTTATGAGTTGAATTGACGTTTCAGGAAAGGCAGGGAAAGTGTCGAAGACGACAGAGATTCTTTTGCAGACTTCCCACACCACTGAAAACATTAAAACAGTTTCTGTGGCGGAACTTTGAACAGGCTTCAAACAACGGCGGGGTGAAAACGAAAACAACTGTTTTGCCCCATCCTCTTTATTTCCCTGATTTCGCCTCCTGAGATTTCAGAATATTTCCAGAACTGGTACATCTCTCTTAGGGTCATCGACTTCCCTTTTCAGATGAAAACAAAAGGGCATCGCAAGCTGAATTAAAGGACATAGCTAAACATAGATTCCAGAAATGTTCGGATTGCCTTTACAAGCGACAGCAAAAGTGTGTTTTTGCTCAAGGGTCTTATTTAGAAGGAGGATGTGTTCCAGAAAATTTAATTGGTAATATTTTTTTTAAGTTATAGATTCAATCCCGGAACTTTTGAATCAAATCTCGTATATCGTTACGTTCAAAGTAAAAGCATAGTGCGGATGCTTATTATTGAAAACATATTAAACAGCAAATAAAACACATATAAAAGTAATTAAGCATCTGCAAATTTGGTACAGTGCTTATGGGGTTGCATAAAAGATTTTACTAAAAAAAAGGGTTGCCACCCTGAAAGGTTTAAGGACCTCTTTTCTACACGAAGATTAATCAGTGATACCAAGGCTTGAACCTTCGACTGGACAGGGACAATGAAGGTCAATTTGATAGTGGCCATGGCAACGTCTCTTTTTTTATAGATCTTTGGATATGAGAAAAAAAAGTAACATGACAATAACAGAACTCTTAGAATTAAAAAAAAATATTTACTACTGGATCGCGTTTTTGTGAAAAGTTAAATTTATTTCTTGAATTACATTGAAAAGTTAAATTTATTTCTTGAATTACATTGAAAAGTTAAATTTATTTCTTTAATTACATTGAAAAGTTAAATTTAATACTATGTATATAAGAATTTAGCTGTTACAGAATATAAGCGGGGATTCACTACCAGACGGACACACTTCGAGGGTGTATAGAGGTCAGAGAGACAACTTGAAATCATATGGGATTGCATTGTCGCAAATATCTAAATATCTAATGCTATGGTCTAAAGAATCTGAAATAAATTATAATTTTTTTTAAAAATTATAATTTATTTTACATTTTTTAGTTCGATCTACAATAAAAGCGTGTTTTTTTAGTTTTTTAAACTGTCATTTATTCATTGTTGAATTTATCCTTGAGTTTGATAGTTGGAGCCAGAATTACGTGGCTGCTGGAATAAGTCTTGCTCTTCAATGGATTTTAATTAAATGGTTTGAAGTGTATTTATTCTCTCTGTTTACGGGGCCTAGGATGAGTCCTGTATCGTTATATTAGATTCCATCTCAAAATAACAGGTCAAACAAATAAAATGTATGGTAAGAAGAAAAAAGTTCGAATTAAAAAAAAATTAATATACCATGTTTTTATAACGAACTAATAAGTATAAAAAAAATTCCTCCTTTTCGTTTCCCCCCCCCCTTCTTTTTTCACATTTTCATGTATTGTCAGCCACTTCTGAGATATGGTCGAAATTTCAAGTCTCTAGCTCATCGGAAAGTCACGCAGTTGAATATCAATTACAAAACTCCACCCGGACAGACATTAAAGAAAGCGAATTAATAAAAACATGGTAATATTAAGTGTCAATCGTATTCTCACCTTTTAAACGTAATGCTATAATGTTAATTCGTATCATCACTTCTAAACGTATTGCTTTATAAAAATATAAAAATTTAGCAGTAAGAACATAAATTATTTTTTTCACATCACGAGCCTATTGTTTTAATTTTCATTTTCAGAAAAATGTTTATATTATAGTAAGAAATTTGTAACACACATCTACCCTCCTCTTTCTCACATACAGAACACTTATTTGTTTGTTTCATTTTTATATACCACAAGTGTATTAATTAAAAACACTCGCTGTAGGGTGGCGCCCTTTTATTAGTTGCTAAATCTGTAATTAGTCGCCAAATCTGGAAATGGTATATGGAATTAGTCGCCAAATCTGAAAATGGTATATCGAATTAGTCGCCAAATCTGAAAATAGTATGTGCAATAAGTTGTCAAATCTGGAAGTGGTATATGGAATTGTCACCAAATTGGATTGTCGTGATTCCTGACGATCCTAATAAGGACAACGGAACAAAATTATAATATTATTGTATTGTTATCGGTCCTTGTCAAGTGTGCACAAATTTCGAATTAATCTGACTTTTTTAAGTGGATGAAAATCTAGTTCCAAGATTCCGTTACATGCAAGTGGAACTTATAAAAGCGTGTTAAAAAAGAACAGAAACAGCAACACATTAATAGGACAGAAAAATTTATTTAGAGGCTATACTACAACAGCTGTTCGAAATTACGACCAGAAATGGTATGGGACTTTTAATGGGGGGGGCTATCGTTCTAGTACTGATTCTTGGATTAACTTCTACCAGACATAAGAATGAATCCTAAGTGAAAAGTGTTGTTGTTCGCTGTCGATTCATTGTAGATCTTGTTAAATAACCCGTTACAACTAATCTTTTGTTCACAATTGTGATGGTCGTAAGATGTTGAGCATGCCAGTTCGGGTAACGTTCTTTTTTCAACCGTCGAGTGGTGTGCCCGTTACGATTCCCAGCTCCATACACGATCAGCATGTTGACTAGTTCTTCGTTTGAATACTAGTTCAACCCAATATCTCGGGAAACCTATCGCAAATGATGACTTCCAGCAGATTAGTGTTCCCGAAAACTTCTACTCAGTGCCGTCTACTACGAGACTGCCAGAACGTAAGGAATTCCATTCAGCGCTATTATCAGGCCTGCCAGACGACTTCTGAGTGTAATTTCGGGCCCCTTTTGCAAAACAACCTTTTAATAAAATGCTTTTTGTCCCACTTATGAGTTCGTGTTTCTGTTCTTTTTATTTGCATTTTTAAACCATAGCTGTTAACTACGACATTCACGATCCTGCATTCCTGTGTAATTCCGAGTCATCTGTTTGCCCTCTACACACCCTGAAAGTTTGGTCGATCTGAAAGCGAATCACCATGAATAACTTGATTCTATTGCAGTTTGAAAAATATTATCAATATGATAATTCTTAGCGTAAATTATGATCAAAAGAATCAATATTGAAGTTCAATATTAGCTTATATTCTCACTTACCATTTAGTTTAACTTCCTTCTTCTAGTGAGTACAACCCGTATTTATCTTCACAATTTGATTAAAATAATAGATTTAGGAAACTCATTTCGGAAACATTCGAGATAAAAAGTTTATAGGTCTTTCAAATAACGAAATTATCTTTTAAGAGATGGTTAGTTTTGAGAAGAAATCGCTTTTCCAAACGGAAACTGTCGACTATACTGCCTTTCTCATTTTTCCTTGTCAAAAACTAACAATGCAATGCGTCAGCAAACAGTGACAATAATTCCCAGCAACTAATCAACATATGAGTGTCAACCAGTAATATTTATCTGAGAAGCATACATTATATATTTAGCCATCTTGTAATGTTTCACAGATGAGTTTTAAATCCTTCAATATTGCTAATATATATATATATATATATATATATATATCCCAACAGGTGCTTTAAATGCCCCAGGACGTATGCATACGTCTCTCGTATAAACCCCCGGACGTATACATACGTATACAGTCCTTTTCATTGCGTTTCTTATAGATTAAACTATACTGAATGAAATAAAATGACTTTGAAAGTGTTTGAAAAGAATTTACTTATTTCAGAGAAAAATTTACTTATTTATACATTTGTTTTTCTTTCTAGTTCCCCGCATATGCGGGCCTATGAAAAAAAAATGGTGGCACTGGGGAACGACTGGCGTAATTAGTAATCGGCAGGGGTTAACGTAGACGAATGCTTAGCTTTAAGAGATATTATTCATCGCCTACCATATCCATTTTAGACCCGAAGCATTTTAATCTTTAAACCTTAAATTGTTCTGGTTATTAACACTATACGAACCCCTATAACTCTATGGACTAAATAATAAAAAAGAATTCTCTACCTCCCTGGATCATAAAGGGTATCAGCACAAATGTGAGGGTCGGGCTTTTACTGTGAAACTCTCACGTCTGAAGTTTTGTTTCACCTGTTATCATTTTTACCCTCTAAGTTGATAGAAGCAACAAACTTTTTTCGATTAAAATTAATACAACTGAGGAAATAATTGATATATTATTTATTCTTTTATTGACGCATTATTTTATTGACTGTAGTAATCTTTAAAGTAAGTTTTTGTTTTTGAAAAGCAAAAATAAATATTTTACTTTTCACAAGTTCTTTTGATTTGTTTTTGCATTTTCCAAAGCTGCCCTTGCAAGAACTCGACATGTCATTAACACATCGAAAATAGCTGCACATGTCATACCTTTTATCTTGACAAGGCATTTTAGCAGGCGGTATATAGTACTTCGATATTTTTGAGGGAGTAATTTTATAACACTGTCATCTTCATCAGTTAAAATACTTCTGTTAGTAGGTGGAGATGTTGCTTCATTTCAGCTATCTCTAACTGAAATTTGAAGAGATCCATTTTGATTATATGGAGGAATTTTATTTTATACTGCATTTGGTTTTTGCTGAAATCAAGAAATTTCTTCAGCGAAATTCATAAAACCAATGAGTTTTAAGAGACGAATGGTAAAGGATGATCCAAAATTGTCTTTCCATAACGAAGATTTCCATGTATTTTTCTTCATCTCTACCATATGTATGAACTGGATTCTCCTTCCAATATACGTGGTTCACATGTTCTGTGTGTGTGTATACAACATAGTCATCATCCGAGAGATCACTAAGTTCAGAATCTGATTTATTCATCAACTGGAAAAATTTTTTTGTGTTAAAAGTTAGCGCATTCTTTAAAAAATAATAAAAGGGTATTAGAATGTTTTTTTATTTAAAAAATACACACCTTGCTAACCTGGAAACCCAGATTTTTTTGGGGGGGGGGAATAGAGAGAGATAAGTTTTAACCTAACTGTGTAGTGAATGGAAATGTTGTACCCTTCAACAAATGCATGAAAGATAAAATTAACTGCAAAAGAAATAATTAGAAAAGGGATTGTACCTGACAACACCCAAAAAAACCATATGACATTAATTATATAACAATATATTTCATTTTTATTAAGGCTTTCATCAAAATTATTGAAATAGAAAAGAAAACTTGCAAGGCAAACACTTACCTTTACAGCAGCAGTGACATCAGCTCACACGATTATACGGATAACGAAATTTTGAATAATAAAAGCAACATTACTAGCGTATAATTAACATTTTTGCTGTTATTTACACGTTAAGACAAAAATGTGCATCCAAGCAATTATAAATGTATTAATAATTACTTTTCTGGGACAGATAAAATGGCAACGTTTAAACGTTGTACTTGTAAACAAAGCTAGACTGGCCAGCTGAAAGTAGAACAAGGACAACAATCCTCAACACTTGATAAAAAGCGGTACTTTATACTTTCAGCTAACCCAACAGATAGTTCTATCAGGGCTTTTCTTACTTAAGACTAGTCCAGCATGAAAAACGTAAAGGAATATCTAACTCTCACACTCGTGTGGGCTGGACCTTAAAAAAATATACCCCGAGCTTCAGTATATTTTATTAGATTCTAAAATTGACATTGCATCTTGTTTTTTTCAAAATCCCAAAGAAACCAGAATGAAAAGAAAATGTTTTACTTAATCTTTCGTAGAAAACAGAAGAAAAATAGAAAAATAAATTATATTGTTTAAAAAAAACTAAAAAAACACCTTTTTATAGATAATCGAACTAAGTTGTAACTTAATCTTTTAATCGCAAAATCTGGAAATGGGATCTGAAATTAGTCGCCAGATATTGGATGGGATCTGAAAATTAGAAATCATTAATCCTGATGATACAGATCAGGACAATGGAATAAAATTATTAAATTATTGTATTGTCATTGGTCCTGGACAAGTGTGCAAAAATTTGAATTAATCTGACCTTTTTGCAGTGGGTAAAAGTGGAGTTCAAAGATTCCGTTACATTCAAGTGAAGCTTACAAAAGGCTGTTAAAAATGGACTAAATTCAGTTTTTCTAGTACAAAAATGTGAAAAGATGTATTTTCACACAAAGTAAATTTTTCCCTCAATAGAAGAAGCTTTAAAAAAGTAGGGGGGCAAGTTCTAAAAATGAAACATTCCGCGTATAAACTTAATTTATGTTTAATTCCAAGTCAAACAGTTTCGTTAAATTTTATTCATAAGCTTTTACGCACAAACTGTTTTAATTTACTAATATAAAGTGACATAATTATAATAAAAATAATCAAACTAGTAATTTTAATTGAAACTGCATATATATTTTTTTTGTAATTGTTGATTTTTATTCTATTTTTAATGTTTAAAAAAAATTAAGCCCATAGAAGAAAAAATTAACATTATCATTACTTCATATTTTTTTTACAGAAATTTTGTACAAAATATCTCAACAGTAAAATTCACGAATTGAGATAACAGAAACATATTTAAATACTTTTCCAATTCCTCATTTTGCTTCAAATATAAGCTACATATAATACCGTTTATGCATTTCTTCTTGAATAAAATTGAATAAAAATAAGATTCGATTTGCTGAAGATTGTATTAGGAATATTTGTTACTTTTACTCACCATGGCTATTTTTTTAATTCCATTCCACAAACAAATTTCTATCTCTGCCAGTCTTAATTTAAATTCTCCCTCTTTAATTGAAAGTAAGAATTTGAAAGGCATCTCTAAATATAAATTCAGTATCACAAATCAATCGATTGGTGAAAAGCACAATATCATTCAACAATATAAAAGAGAAAATGCTAAGAAGCTTCTCAAATAAAGTGTTGAAGCAAAAAGATGAGAAGAATACCAAACATGTTATTTTCTTCTTTTATTTATTCTAATGCGTCTTCAGATTATTTTTCGTTGTCGCATTTGTGAATTCCTACAGAAAAAAAGAAGTGGAAGATTTACTTATTGGTTGTGGAACTGATTAAACAATTTCTTTCTTTTTTGTCTTAAATGAAAGAAATAACTTCTTTTTTATACTTATCTTATTGTCCGACATTCGTTTTTTATATTTAGTTTTATTTTTGACTCGTGTTTTACAATTACTTTATTGATTTCCAATCTAAGAACGCATAGACGCTTTAAAAAGTCTTAAAAGAAAAAGAACACTTTATATAAAATGCCTATTTATTAGTTAATATTTTGAATTTAATTGCGTTAGGTTTCTGTCTCTTTTAATGTATTTCATATGAGTGTCGAACTGGAATATTAAGAAGACCTTTATTTAAACCATGTTTACGTTTATGTTGCCTTTATAAGATTGGCAATAAAACTTCATGTCATACCACTTTTTTGTATGCAACAAAAATCACAACACTAAGGAAAAAATTATTGTAGAGTAATGAAATTTCAATACATGTGTCTAGGCAATACATATATTTGAATGCAAGTTTGCAAATGTGCATACGTTTGGTCGTACAGGTGCGGATGTCAATTTGTGGAATCGAGTTCCATGCCTGTTACAATTGATTCGTAAACACAGGGACAGTTAATGTTGTTTGTAGATGGCGGTGAAGTTTACGACCAATGGTGTTCCATACAGGCACTATTGTGGAACGATCTAGTGATATATCAGGTCAAGGCAACACTGCAGTGTATGTTGGGTTACAACAGTAGTCCCCTCGGGGGGCTCTCCTTCTTTAGGTGAGTACGGGTGTCACAATCCCGAGGTGCCCTAGTGATCTTTTCCTTTTCCCACGGGGTTTACTGTCTTTGGTAAACACGGGCTTCACGAACCCGGGTACCGTAGTGATCCTTCTCTATTTTCGACCCTCTTTCTTGTCATTCAATTCATTCTTTCTTTCGCTTCCCGTCTAGACCACAGATATTAAAACAAATGTTTGGCGCAGTATAGCCGAAGTCGGCTCTTGCGCAATAAACCCCAAAATCACTCACTCGCTCACAACAGTAGTTATGAGGGAGAACGTTATCTAGTTGGAGAACCCCTACTTCCTTGGTTGATGTAAGAAATGGCAGACAAACAGGTTGAATTCCCTAATTCATGTACAAGTTTGTAACGAGGATGCTCAAAATAAACATGATAGCCTCAGAGTGCTCTTACCATCATAAGAAAATGCACTCCAGATCTTCAGTCTAGTGAAACTATTCCACAGGCAGGTTGGTTGCACGCGCAAATATGGTCTTTTTCTAATCAACACACATCCATCACTGACACCCCAATGCGGAATCATCTTTCATCAAAAAACAAAACAGAGATTTACTCCGTCATCCAACGATCTATACCTAGATACTACTGACGTCCTAAAAGGCCAAGTCACTGCTTTTCGCAATGCCAGTTGCGTCACTGACTCCCAGTCAAATGGGAGCGCGCTTTACTCGGATTTATCCTTGAACTAACCGTTTGTATCAGTTCGTTGTTTCACTGTGCTATCAACTACAGATTGTTTTTTCTGCAGATGCAGCACAATGCGCCATAGCTATATAACAAACAGAATGAGCTTTTATCTATGTACCGCCCTGAATAAAATCTTTTCGAGACAGTAACTTCCCTTGACCATTGCCGCCGATAATCATACTCAGAAGATAGGTTCCTGCCTTTTGCATGATGTCGTTCAAACTCAATGAACGGTTGATTATATGGATTCTTCATCTTATTAAGGACATTATTGACTACCATCGTCACATCTTAACAATATATAACACTCAGGATCTTTACAGCACGTACTACCCAACACACATATGCCTTTGCACGCGAAATTATAATATATTTCATCTTTTAAATATATAAACACGAGAACCACACAAATTTCGTTTATTCAACACAACCCTTTCTTGGTGTTGGGATTGCTTTCATCACTGTATTTGAATTGGTTCTTTATACACGTCGCGTTTTTTTTAGCATTACGTTAAGCTGAAAATCTTTATTATGCGTAATGAACTCGTTGACAGAGTAAAAATGATTGATACCTGACTGGTAGAGGATTGGTGGTTTGCTGTTTGTCAAAGACGGGATGTGTGACTGATTAAAGGCAAAACTGGAGAGTAACAAAATTCTCACGCACTCGTATCTTGGTTTCATACTAGCTAATTCAGATAACGTCGTGTCATGGTTGAAAATTATGAGATGTAAGTCCAATAATCACATGATGCAAAAACATTTATTCAAGTACAACACAAAATCGTATGCAAAATATTACTAAAAAAAACTAGATATAAACATTTTTATTTAAGTTATTTACTAGGCAATATTGATTAAGTCAGGAACACTACTATTTATATGAGCTTTGTATTGAATTTTGTAGCACGAGTACACAAATTTCTTCATTTGTAGAAGATTCCATAGATTAGATTTCATTGATAATATTTGAAAATACCATTTTCAGCAAGTAATAGAAATGTTTCCATTTTTGAAAAAAAAATATTGAAATTAATATCTAATATTAAATAAATTGAAGCATTAATTAAGGTCCAGGAAATTGTTAAAGATGTATTAATTGTAAGGTATATTTTAGTTTTTAAATTTATTTGAATTTCTGTATCCGGAATTTCGTTTAAATAATAATTATGTGTAGCAAACACAAAGGTACAATTTCTTTTCATACACTTCAATTAATTCTTCGTGATATTTGTATTTGATAACATCCAAAAAATTGTTTAGTGTTTATATTATTTATTATCCTTTTTAATAAAAGTATTATATGTAGAATTTGATTTTATTCGTTTCCTTTCTTATAAATACTTACTAAAATAAAATTTTAGTAAAACTAATTAGGAGGAGAATTTGTAAATTTTTCCTCCACATTTCAGTTTTACTAGTGCATTAAAACGGTAAACACAATCACAACTACTAATTTTTACGATGTATGCTAAAAGGCAACAGTTTCCTTAGTTATAAATTGAATATTACATTCAGTTTATATAAAGTATTAAAGTTGTTAGTATAACATTGTTACATGCATTTGACTTATATATTTTCAACACTAATTGGAATTTTATTAGAAAAACTTATTAACCATTACTATATTAATACGAATTCCATGTTGCTTCATACATAGAATGCTATCTTTTCTTAGATATAGTTAAATAATCGTAAGGATATAAGTTATATTTTAATTGCAAATGCAGACATCTAAATCAAATAAGAAACTTACCTCATGATTTTGATGTCTAAAATCATTTCATATCTCTAGGGATATTCTTTAGTATTTCATAAAATATGAAATAATAAACTATTCGTATAAACCTAACTATTTTGATACTTTAAGAAAACTAATGCTTTAACTTTATTTATAAACTTTAAAATCTTAACTGTTTAGGGTAGTAATAAATATTTTCTTGGTAAAAACTGTGAATAAATAATGCAATAAAGTACGATTTCAAGAAGGTAAATTTAAATTCTTCTTTTAAATATTACCCCTATAAAATAATAAAAAAATCGTATTCAAAAGCAAAAGTATTTCAAAAAATCTTTGATTTTTGTTGAGGTTTTTCGCGTATTGCAGACATACTTTTC
>BMAO01016904.1:0-28665 GCA_019973975.1 Trichonephila clavata | reverse complement strand
AAAACAAACAGATATTACTAGTTTTAAATCTTAAGAGATATCTAGTTGCTAGTCTCTTAATAAATTTGAAGAAACTTTTCAAAAGTATGTGATATAAGTTGGAATATAATTGTACTATATAGCTTTCATTAAAAATATTAAGACTAATGTATTTTTGTTGAGTATTTTCAATATTATAATTTTAGTTTATTGAATTCCAAATTTAAGAGTCTGACATTTAACTTTATGATAAAGATGAAAAGAAATTTGTCTAGAGAGTTATAGTAACAGAGTAATATTGAGTTTTCGGTTTAATTATCTGGGGTTAAACTTATTTCCTTTGTGCATTTGATCTTTGTTTAATGGCACAACATTCAATGCTGACAGATATACCTTTATAAGATATTTTTAAAAAATCTATAAGATATACCGCTTCATAGATTTTTTTTAATTTGATTTATTTTTTAAATTTTAAATAACAGAAAAGCTGCAAAAATACACTGCATTTATTCAAAACATTTTTTTTTTCAAACTTTACTCTGAATTAAGACATATTTAAGGAAAATAAAAAACACAATCAGCTTCCTGCGTATTATACTCGTACAAGTAATGACAACAGTAAAAAAGTACAGAATATCTGCTAAGAGTAAGCGCTATAATAACAGTATTTTGAAATAAAGTTATTTGATTAGTTCTATTGTTTTAATAAGTTTTTTCCTTTTCATAATAAATGCTGCGTTTTATTGTTTTGTTAAATTTAAGAAGCAGGAAATTTAAGGGGAAAAAACAAACGCAATAGATTAAAAATGCCGAATATCATATGATAAAGTTCGGCATCATACAAGAGGATTAGTTATTAATAATCTTTCTCAATCTGTACCTAGAAAAATGTATAAGGGATTGTTTATGACGATATAGTAAAATACGAGAACTAAAGGCAGTAATAATATTTAATATTTTTATCCAAATTTATTTTCATATGTTTAATAACAACCTACAACTTTTATTAAAGTTCAAGATTATAAGTTGTTAATTAAAATCCAGTTCATCATATATTTAAAAAAAACATATAACCGATCATGTATCTTTCACTTTTGAAAATAAAATGTACTTTACTCTCCACAAAAACAAAAAACAAAATGTATAATTTTATTTCTTAGAAATTTTTAGAAAAACTTTTAGCCTTACATTTAATTTTGGTACTATACAAACTAGGAATTATTTCATAACCAAGAATATGCCCTAATAATGTGGAATATAATCATCAAATTTATTTCAAGGCATATTAAAATTCATTGCTTTCTTAATTATTTTGCTTGAAAGCTTTCAAGATAAGTCTTTACTTCGAAGATAAATCTTGGTACAGAGAATGCAAGTTAATTTCTTGCTCAATTAAGTCGTGCATTTAATTCCCAGTTAGGAATTATGGTAAAAAATATATTTGCTTTAGCTCTTACAAAGTGCTATTTTTGTTCAACGTCAGCACCAAAAACGTTTTAATATTTAATCTGTCAACGAACGTTTTTGAAAGGCTAATTGGTAAAAGTTAGTGTTAGAAAAATAGTAGATTTGTCTTGCAGAAACCTAAGCACATTTGCCAGGATTTTAAGTGCCAGATGAGGCAGATTTGTCTTTGTTGTGAACTGGGAAATTGAAAAACAGCAGAGCTTTTGGCAGAATGGAAATGAAATTGAATAAGTATACCGGAAATTAAGTCTTTCGCTTCAAAACATGACGTAAACGCTTTTAATTGCTTAACTTTTTTAGATTTATTTTCTTGCTTTGAAAATGTACTGTCAAGGTATCCACGACCATGGATGATTTCTGAATTAAAAAAAATAAATTTGTGCTACACACATTTAAAATAATATCTATTTGTGTAAAGTAATCAAGTAGCACAGAACCGAAATTTATTCATGCGTAATATATTCATAAATAGAAAAAATAATCAAGAATTTTTTTTAGTCTTAATTTAAAAATATATAATTTAAATTAATTAGATTTATTCAAAGATCTTCTTATCCCTATTTTTCTTTTTCTCTTTCTTCTTTGGGGTACTGTAAAAAACGATGATATTCAATATTCCAACATTTTTATCAACATTTTGCACAATAGTTGTCTATTAATTTTTGTTCAATTGAACGGAAAAAACCTGCTAAAAATAATTTACAAAGCCAGTTTCTACTTTTTTGAGTGGATTTCACAGTGTAAGAAAAGAAAGCGAAGTTTTATTAATGCAATGCTCACACGATTTTAAAGTTACAAAAAACATGGATTCCATTAGACATTTAAATGCTTAAAATAAATCGTAAAATAAGAAATAAACGTAAACGCATTATATTATGTCTTTATTTGGATTTGATGCTAGTAAAATGATAACATAATTATATCTAGAGTCCTGTACATGTGTTCGTAAATTCTTAAACTAGCATTTAAATCAAATAAGTTAAAATGCAGCCTATAACTTATGTAAGCTCAAATTAACTTCTGGAGAAAAATATGTGTTAAGCTCCAAAAAAGATAAGAGTATCAATATAATTTTATATCATAAGAACTATAATAGTTATTCAGTGCTTGAACATTTTCTCATACAAGTTTAAGGAGAGAAGTTATTAACTGAAAAAATTATATTTCGTCTAATTTGTCACTCTTTTCATCTATGAACATACTATTTCAGATATTTTATGACTCATAACTGTAACTAAATAATTACTTCGAAACTAGGCTCGTATAAAAATGTCATCATCTGAAAAATGGCATTTTTTGTGAGGAATATTCTCAAGCCTGCATATTTGAATTTCAAAATGCGAGTAACTTAATCTTCATACCTTTCCTTAATTAGATTAATAAGCATTCAGGTCTTTCTCGACGTAGAATACATAAGAATCAGACAAGTGTAAAATCAAAGTAATTAATGTAACACACGTTACAGTTAATAGGATATTAATCATGTCTCTTCAAATCATTATCAGATTAAAATTTGTGAATGTGATTTTATTAAAAGGAAACGCTTAAGAAAGGAATAAATTAATGAAATTCTTGACATAGTAAGGAAGTGACAACTCATAATTATTGTTTTAGGCTCCGTCGAGTGTAAAGCTTGTTAGGTGATTATTAATTCGTTATAAATATACCGGGTGTTCAAAAAGTATGACTACACTTTCAAATACGAATTAAGAAAATACTCTTCATTTATGATCTTTTATTTCATAAAGAAATTATTAAAGTTTTTTTAAAAATGTTTTATTGCATGATTTCAACGTGTGTACCATGAGTTGCACGCGACACATCGAGTTTATACGATATTTCTAGCCGTGTTCTTTGAAGCATTGCAAGATCAACAATCTAAAGGTCCCTGTAATTCAAATTTTCGTTTCATCAGGTCACTAATTGAAGATTGGAAAACAATGTTTTTCACGTATTCCTACAAGAAGAAGTTCAAAGATGTTACGTCTAAAGATCTGGATAACACGCTATTGGACTTCCTCTTTCCGTCCATTGCCCGGGAAACATTTTTCACTTTCTATCTCCAGCGTGGTGAAGCCCCATTTAAGCTGTACATGTGTTGCAAATTTAAATTCGATAAACCATGCTTCAACTTGCACTTGTTCTTGCGTTGAAGCCATTTTGAAACGAGAATGTTGTAAAATGGGGACGTTGCACTAATTTGCATTTCATTCAACAGAAACTTCAACCTTTTCTTTAAGGAACATAAAAATCCATAAGTGCAAATCTTTGTTTGTATATTTTTAATTAATTTTTGAGAGTGCAGTCATACTTTTCGGACACCCTATGTCTGTAATGCTCTTGCAAAATTTTTCGATTCTTATTGAGCATATTTCTGTTTAAATTATCCAACTACCCTAAAATTGTGAATTTAGCCAAAAATTGTCAAACTTTTTTATAATTTTATTTTATAGACAATCCTATTAACTGTAAAAAATACCAAGTTTATTATTTTCTGTACACTAGAACAAAAACTACAAGCCTTTTAGTAAAAATAGATGCCATTACTTTAAACAAAATGTCATAATTTAAAACGCGTTTTACTCGAAATGTGTTTTTTAAATGCTCAAACAAGGCCAGCGATTGCTCAGAAAGTTTTGAAAATAATTAACTGAAAGTTTTTGTGTATGTTCTGTGTAATAGTAAAAGTATTTAAACCTTCAGATTTATCAACCACTGTTTCATTACAAAATTTACAGTCCCTTTTGTTAATATAATCACTGTTATTTTAAGAAATTTCATATTATAACTAAGATAAAGTGCTCTAGTTTTTGTAAAAATTAAAATATCTCTTATTCTGAAGGTCATTTAAAAAATGAATAGCATAGTAACACATCAAAATTGAAAATTTGCTCATAAACTTAGGGTGCAAAAGGGGCCATGTTTATATGATTTTTTATAAATTTTTACCAATTCTTTTCCATTTTAGTTATAATTATTTTTTTAGTCTATTTTTCTTAAATATACTAAACAAATCTAAAAACAACAACAAAACAATCCCCATATCATTTTTTTAAAAAAAAGTTGTCGCAAGTAGTCGGATATCTTAAGGTATTTAAGGTACCCGTTTAAAGTGCTTATAAAAATCAGCAATAAACATACGTATAATATAACTAAAAAATTATAACTCTCACACACACACACAATTAAAATAATAATTTAAATATAAGTACGACTTTATCAATTAATAAAAGCATTTGGAATGTGGGGTAACTAATATACATATCCAAACCTTCTTAGAGTATCTAATGACCTAATTTTTTCTCACAGCAGAAAATAGTTTATTTCTGAACTAGGTAATACACCATATAATGTATAAGGGTAATAATTTAAAACAAATTAGGAGTTAAGGTTTCATTAAGGTTATCCTCTGTACTTTTGCGAGAATTTTCCTAACATTCTTTTTCTAGACTAAAAATTATTAAAAGCAATCTAAATTCTGTCACTTTCATTCCACGTGAAAGAAAAATAAATTAAAACTTCACGCTTCGAATATTTTGAAAGAAACTTTCTTGGAGAAAGAGGATCTGAGATTCTATTTCCCGAATTTGTTCAACGGACCAGCAAAATTTAATCTCTACTAGAGGTGTAGATCAAATTTATTAAACTTTGTAGAACATGCATTAATTTTTCTGTTCACTATAACTGGAAACTTTGTTTAAGGCATTTAAACAAGACGAAAACTCAAGAACATTTTGAAAATAGGAATATTTAGAGCTTTTCTCTTAATTGAATGTCATATATATGTTCTTTTAAAAATAAATTGAAATAGTTTTGTGATTTAGCTTATGAATGAATTATTTTTCTTTTCGTACTTTTTTCTAAATTTCTATAGTGCATGGCATTTAATACAGTTGCATGTACTTTTCATTTTTTAAAATTATTCTTGCATCTGTATTAGAATGTGATTCTTAATTAATGAGACTGAAATAATGTATAAAATAAAGTAGAAAATTTCAAAATTCGTTCTTTAAATTTCTCTGAAATCTTATCTCTTAACTAACAAACAATATATAATTTATTGAAACCTTAAAAAATACTCTTTAAAATTTTTAAGTGAGGTAAATTACATTTTTGAGGAACAAAATTAAATAAAATAAAAAGAAACATGCAATATTTTATTAGATTGTAGAATAAGAATTACAGTTGTAGTTGCGTGAAGTAGGAAATAAAAATTTTGAAAGTCAAGCTCTTCGAAAGCACATGAAGTCTATGGTGACGTGCCATGTAATTTTGAAACAAAAAGTCTTGTGAGCTGTATCACATTTACACTAAATTAAGTTCTTAAGATTCAATTTAACCCTTCACCGGGAGAAACAGAATCAGACACACCCGACCTGAGATGCCAAAGATATATTTTGTGTGTGACCTCCCCCTTTCCGAAATCCATTTTAATTCAAAACACGGTTGGGCCTCCTTGGGTAAGGTCTAAGGAAAGTAAATACATCAAATTGTATGAAAAAGAACCAATTTAATGAACCAAATAAAGTTTAAACAACCAAAATTGCTAATTTCACACAAATTGAAAATGAAAATTGGACTAACCAAATATCATAAAGGGGGGGGGGACTGTAAACACAAGTAGTATAAAGTCTTTTCAGATGGACCATCATTGAAATATATTGCAAAAAATTTCAGAACAGACATATTTTGAGTAAAATTAATGATTGTATTAAAAATATCTTTAAAAAATCTCCTTCGAAGTTAAAACACAATCGGGCGCACTCGGTCTTACCATTGTGTTACAGGGACACATTGAGCGATTTTCCTTTTTATGTATGGTGTTGGACTATTATTTTTGTTTGTTATTATGCATTCATTAATAAATTTAATTATGAATTAATATTTGAAAAAACTGTATTAATATCAGATGTCATCCCCTGCAAGTTTAAAAAAAACTACACGTTTAAACACATCCACTACAAGTTTAAAGTATTTGAACTTGAGTAGATGAATGAAAGTATTTTATTAACGAATGAAAATTTGAACAAGATATATCTATATATCAATATATCTATATATATAAGAAGAGTGTGCACTAATAGTAGGAATTGATTAAGAGCAAATCTCTCACTTTTTCTTTTTTCTAATTTCTTAACATCAAGAAAAACGAATGTGTTTAGCAATCGACGACAAAAGCTTTATTCATGTTAAGAAAACAAACTGAATTTTTTTTGCTCTAGACTTGTCATTAAAGTAGATTTAAAAAAAAAACAAATTAAATCTCCAAGAGGCATCCTTAATTTTCGCTTTATTCAAAGGTGTGTTGGTAATCAAAAGACTACATTAAGTATTTCATTAACTACTTATGTATTTTATGCTACACTGATCAGCCAGTAACATATATATATATATAAAAAAAAAAAAAAAAAAAAAAAAAAAAAAAAAAAAAAAAATATATATATATATATATAAGCAGGAATATTACACCTTTATAAAACATGGTAATTAACTTTTTTTTAATAAAAAAGTTAAGTATTATTTCACTTATTTTTTTCGGAAATATTATTTTATTGTTTCATTAACTTTAATAAATACGAACATCTATGTCTTCATTAAAATACTAACAGTTTTGGCCAAAAATGCATATGAGCTCTGTGTGAGCCAAAATTTCTACGCGACATTGAAAAAGCAACACCAAGAAAAAGGATACAAAGAGTTAATAAAAAAAGGCAAACATAGAGAGACAGCTACGAATAATAAGATATCTTTATTTTGAAATAGTACTCGTGGCGCAGATCTTAGTAGGTTGCAGGATCATCGCGGACGATGATGCACGAAGCAACACGGCTAAAAACAAAGTCAATGAAAGTACGAAAGTGGCCTTGAAGGATGGCTTCATATTCCCTTCAAACCATTTGCTGCCACAATTTGTCTTCTAAACTGGGTGGTAGCAGAGTAGGCTATTGGCATTCAATCACGTCATAGACATGTTCAAGTGGTGGAGGAGAGGAGCATGGCAGAATGGTGGTTTTGTAAGAATCTATATATCCTGAAGAGAGAGTAAAAGGGGAGTAAAGGGAGTATTATCAGGCTCAGAACATCATCCATATACGTTGGGCCATCATAGTGCCCTAAATACGATCAATAGGTGATTGGCTTACGTAGCCAACATGATGCCATGTTGCCATGTTGTCAAATCATCAAGTGTTCCCCAGAAGCATCTGGATTGGATATATCATCATATCAGGGCCACACTTGCATACAGAAACTATAATCGAACAAAAAGAAGCATGATTTATCTGAGAACGCAACCCTGTAAGTGTTTTCAGACCACGGGGCATAATTCCGTTGTCTACGTCGATCTAATCTGTCATCATTGTGAACGGTGTCGTTTGTGTTGTGGGGTCAATAGCAGTCTTTTTAATGGACGCCATGATTTCCTTTCACTAGTAACCAATCAAAGGGCAATGGTTCTGATAAATATGAGAATATCAAGGATGTGTTGCAAAATTACTGCAAAAGTTTCTTGCACGCCAACTGCCTTGTTGGAGGGTGCGTCTTTCCACACGAGCTGATAAATCTCTGACCGCACCGGCATCCCTCAAGCTTGTCCCATTTTTTTTTGTTCCAACAATTTTTGCCGCAGCTGGTGTACAGTGAATGCGTTTAGATAGGTGTCAGCTGAGTTTTGACTTTTATAATAACGTTCTCTTCTCAGTACAATCCCCATACTCCTTGCAATATCATCTGTATAATGAAACTGCTTCCCCTTGACAATGGCCTGGCATTTTCTGCTATCGCAGGAGAAAGCGGAGACAAGAAAAAAAAATACAGAAAGCATTTTTCAAACAGAAATAACGACATGGATATTGACTATTTTTTAAGTTCCTTAGATTATGTCAAACACAAAATATAAAGGAGTATTGTGCATTTCACGTCGTTTGTACTACTTGGTGAAGTGCACATTACCTACAATTTGTATAATATTTTCTGGTTATTTCTTCTTGGTGTTACATTTTCAATGTTTCGTAATATATAGTCATCAAATATTATTTGTATGTAATTAATGATTACAAATATGTAAAAAATGAAATGCAATGGATATGTTAACATTTAAAAATTAAAAGCTGACATTAATTAGGTTAGCTATAGCATTCTTACAAAATACTGATTGTACTAGAATAATCTTTTTTTTCCAAACATAATTGGTTACAACGAAAACGATAAATCGTTTCAACGACATCGGGAAAATACTTATCAATTCTATATATAATTTTTGTTTAGTTGTACTATAACGTGGCACTTAGAAATGATACGAGGAATAAGGTAATAGATCTTGAAGTTCGATATATGGTCAAGAGGTGAGGAAAAACCTGAGCTAACACTCCCTTCTCCGAATTTCTACACACTCCTTCAAGAAGATTTTCGAGTTTTTAGCCTCAACAAATTTAAAATGCGCCAACTTCACTACACAACTGGTCTTTAGTTGCCTAATGAATCGAAACTATGATTTAAATGAATATATAATCGATTATGACTACGACTACTTCTACCGCAGTTGCATATATGTATTTTTGATATAAAAGATAAAATAATGTAATATTTTTTGTTTTCAGCGTTTTTTGGGGGGTTTTGTACTAAATTATTTGTTAAAATAAAGATATACAAACTTTATTACAAATAAAAGTAATTATGAATAAGAATGCCTTGTTTGAGTGAGTCAAGTTATCTGTAATTTAATTTTACTTTAAAAATCTTTTTATATAGATATTTTTTTAAAAAAATACATAAAAAGTTGGCTATTTAATTACTTTTTAAAACTAAAAGGACATAATATTCGTACCTTTCTTTTTCCAAAATGAAGAATATTTTTAATTATTTTGAAGAATATTTTTAATTTTGAAGAATATTTTTATTTTTTGAACTTGTAATAGATTATATCGATTCGTAATTTGACAGAATAATTTTTAAGTATTAAATTAAGCTCTAACAAAATAAATAATTAAAATGCTAATTTTATTTCGGCATTAACAAGAATGCATGATTTACAAAATTGAGAAACAAGGAAAAATAATTGAAAATTAAATTGTTTTCTTTTTTCGAATCAGCAGAAACAAGAAAATATAAATAATTCTTAAAAATTAACTATTTAATCGAATCGACTAAATTTTTTTTAAGCAGCATTTTTTAAGAATATGTATGGATAATATGACATTAAAATCTATGTAATTCGTCTGGTACTCTTAAAACTAATTACAACTGACTTTTAATCAGCTTATTCTGAGTAATAGAAAATCTGGATTTATTTATGGACCCGTTCTCGAAAATTTCAAAAGTGAATTTCAGTATGGCACGTATCCAGTCGTAAGCCGATGTGCGAATGATTTCCAAACAAAGCTTCTTTATAATAGAGATTAATTCCTGTGATACAATTTAAAAATAGAGAAAAGCTATTTAGCTGATCCGCAGTTTTTAGAAAGGAATTTCTTTCTAATTCTGGATATGTTAAATAAAACAATTTTTTTCTAATTTAAAGAACTTCTTCAAAATTTGATCCTTTATTCACAATACAAATTATATAATAATTAGGATAGTATAATAATTTAATTTCTACCTTTAAGCAAAACACTAAGCAGGAAAGTGGCAGAAGGGTACAGGTCAAGATAAGTAAAACAGTCGCAGTAATAATATATATAATAGTAATATTTCAGTTAAACAAAGTTTCAATCTTTCCCTTATATTACTGAATTGAAATTAAGTTTAGAATAGAAAATGCAGTTCGAAATAGTGTAGTTTTTCAAATTATTTAAATTAATTTGTAAAAGTCAAAATCATTATTATCCAAGAGTATAAAAAAGTAGTCTATTTTGATAGAAATGCTTTAAAATAATTAAAAATATGTCAAAATTAGTTTGTATACAATCTAAATAAAAACAATACAATAATATCAATAAAGAAATTTAGCCTCACACGACAAGAAACCAACACATAAAAAAATCCCAGTACTGGATTTAAGGAAATAAATTTAAATTTATCAATAAATTCTTTAAGGAAATCAACAGCATATTACAGTAGCAAAATTAGGTAAAATTTAAAACTTATTTTAAAAAAGAGAAAACGTAAAAATCAAGAATAATAAACTGCACCAAATTGGATAAATATCAATACGAATTAATTGGTAGTGACGTCTATAAATAAGTGAAGTAAATATTAAACAATTAGGTGTCAAGATTAAAATAAGACAATCCTGTTCAAAACAACATTTAGTATTTTATTTACTAAATAATACTAATTAATAACAAAATATTAACTGTGTTGTACATAGTTACGTGCCATATTCCTATGTATTAATATATGAATATTATTATTTTAGAATGGAACTTATTTTTTCATTGTTAAAATGAAAAGCCTCCCTTTTATCAAAAATATTGCCATTTATAATTTATGGTTTATATTCCATTAAGTTAGATCCAAATATTTTGTTGAAAGCTGGTTATTGTTAAATTTAAAAAGTTTGAAGCAGAAGGATAAAAATCAACACCAGGAATATCAATTTTTTACCAAAAATGATTAGATCAGCAATTTATCTACATAGATAAAGCTCATTACTATCAATATGTATTTCATAAATAAAAATTAACTTAGTATTGTAACATTTTAACTAACCTTTAATCTGTTTACATATAAAAACCATTTTAATTAGGGCATAATTTTCTTTGAGAGCTATGTTAATGAGAGTACTATCATTTCGAAGCTTTATTTAACACTATTTAGACCAAATTTTTTTTATCAAAATTTTCTAAAAAATCATCAAAATCATAATTATATATGGAGTAAATTTCGTTTTCTTCAAAAAATTTATCAGATCTTCACTATTTTTAATAAAAAAGTGCAACTTTTAGACTAGTTAAAAAGTTTTGTAGAACAAATTCTGATAATTTACTAGAAAAGTAATAATGTAAGTAATAAAACCATAGTAGCCCTCTCCGAAAATTTAATATAATTAATAGAAAACTTTGTAGTTTGAAATAAACGATAAAGATTTAATTTTTTGAAAAACGCATATCTACTTTACAAAAAGTCAAAACTCGGTTATTAATTTCCCCAAACCATAACTTAGATTTATGAAAATAATTGTTATTTTGGAAAGTCTTATTGATCATAATTGTGCAATGATATTTACATATAACGTCATAATTACCACGCACCTTATCTATAAAAAACAATAATGAAACCTATTTGTAAATTTTAAATAATAATTTAATGTTTTTTACCATAACATCAGAATTAGTTTTTGGTGATTTAATTTAAAAAAAAAATGTTTTAAAGTATTTAAATTCTTCTAAGAATTTCAAAGGTAATTTTTATTTAGCATCACAGATTTTGTAATAAACATTTAAAACTGTGTCAATATGTCGTTTATAGTGCTATCCTTATTATATATAACTACCCTAAACCCCATACCCTTACGTACATTGTATATCTCGTAGAAAATTTCTTATGTAACTTTTAATCCAGCGTTTCTCAAACTGTGGAGCGCATCCATCTGGGGGGGGGGGCGTGATAACTCTAAGAGGGGGGGGGAGCGAGCACATTGAAAAGTCGTAAACAAAAGATAATTTAAAAAATTTATTAATTTACTAGAATTAAAAAACAAAATGCATTCTGACATAATAAAAAATAAAATATACATTTACTCTGATGGGATAAACTTATAAATACATCAGTACTGCACACAAGCACATAATATATTTCACAATTAATTGAACAATACTATTAGAACAAGTTTAATAATTACCATTGACCCCAAAGGCTTGTCATATATAAAATTATATACGAAAATTAACACTTATCTTGCTAATTTATGCGGTTTATAATTAACTCCTTAAGTGCAGATAAAAAGTTACGCGATTTGCTCCCCAATGCAACCATTTTTCACGTAGGCACGCGTATGTGATGTATGGGGGGGGGGGGAATAAATAAGCAAATCCTCTGAAATAAGTCAATTCTTCGCAAACACTGTCAAGGTGCTTTTACTGCATTCCAAAGCTTTCGGGATAATTTTATGGATAGCTGTGCACAGAAAAGACTGGAAAGACGTATATATGCGTCCGGGGCAATTAACGCTTGGGTGAACGAGAGGTTTGCATACTCCGGGGGCACTTAAGAGGTCAAAGTCGTATTGTAGCTTTAGTGTCAAAGTATAGTATTATTGAATTCCAAAGTTCTTCCGACTTGTGTTAGGTGCTCTGCCTTTCAGGCATCTCCAGAACACATTCTTAACTGCCTGGGGCTTACAAAACAAGATATTTATGAGGACCCTTTAATGGTGTTCTACTTTTTGAAAGTGAGTGAAATAATGGACTAGGTCTAGCTTGTCTAGAGATGGAGATGAGCACCCACAACATTATTGAATCAATACATTGTCATTGTAAGGTGTGATGAAAATTATGATTTAATATTGGGTCGCAAATATTGAAAGTTTGAGAAGCACTGCTTTAATCTCTTATAATTAGTATATGTTAGTGATGTTAACAATGAATTCATTATACCGGAAGCATTTAAATCTTTTTATACTTTGATAGACTGAATTATTGCTGTAATCAAAAATTAACGCACCTATTTTTTGTTACATTTGGTATCTTTTTCTTAAGGTAATATTTTCAACTGGAGGAAAAGAACAGATGTTTAATAAAAATATTGGCAAAATTATTTTTATTATTATTTATTTTTATTGTCTACCTTCGGAGCACTTTTTTTGAAATATATAAATTTTCAACTAAATAAACTTTTTTTATTTGAAGTGGGGCAAAAAAGTAGGAATTCAAGTACAATTTCCCCAAAATTAAAAATAATTTTGGATATATTGGGAATTTTGAGTGAAATTTTAGTGAAAATTGCAGTTACGGTAAGGCTTGTATTAAAAATTCTAATTAATATATTCAAATAATATTTATACAGTACATAAAATATATTATTATCTGTGCTTTGATCTATAAAATTTGTGATACTTTTGAAAAGTTTTTGAAATATAACATTTTTTATGCAAGAAAATTTTTTACAAAAAACTAATGTTGTTTTCTCACAAAAAGTGCAATAAAATACATAAATATATACACAGAGATTAGATTATAGTCTAGACTGGAGATAAAACTAAATAAAACATTTTCTGAAAATTTCAATTCAATATCTTAAAAAGAAATCCTATAGTAAACTTTACCGTGAAGCAAAAAATTGAAAAACATAGTTTCTCAGAAAATGCATTTAAAGATTTTAATATGGTATAAATTTTCTACTAATTGTAAATTTTTTAAACTCATCATATTTATGGGTGAAGATCTCTTTAGCTTCATGTTTAACTAATTCGGACTTTTTTAAAAACTTTTGCTGTTTTCTGGAAAGTTTTATAGACTATAACAATTGTCACTTTTAGTAAAATTTTGATGAAAAATTGCATTTACAGAAAATTCTAACGAATGTATTCAAATAATATTTATACCGCACGTGAATAACATCTTTATATGTGTTAGGAATAAAAAGATTTGTACTACTCTCGAAAGTTTTTAAATTATGTCAAATTTTATGCAAAAACACCATTTTTTTTTTAAAAAATGGCTTTATTTCATAAAAAAGCAATAAAGTACATAAATAAATACACAGAGATTAGATTTTCATTCAAAACACAGATCTAACTAAATAAAACATGTTCTGAACATTTCAATTCCGTATTTTAAAAATATTTTGAGTAGGGGTGTACTTCCGGTTTTGTAAATTCCATTTCCGGTTTACTAATTATGCTATAACTTTGCTTCTAAATATCGTAGAAATAAAACTAGAGTGTTTTTGGAATCTTAAATGCATGGGCTATAAGATAAAAGCATAAAATCAATTTCGAAAAATTTCCCCAAAACGACGAATTTTGGGTAGTATACCTTAAAAGTTCTGATCATAAGAAACAGCATTAATTATATTAATTATTATTATAATTATTATTGCTTTTGTATTAAATTTATGAATTAAGAATTTGTTAATCTCTTTTATAATGCGTAAGCCTTCGGCTAATGTTAAGATCTTTTTTCAGTGGGTACCATCGCACGTGAATGTCTACGGGAATGAGATTGCAGATAGTTTGGCCCGCGAGGGCAACCATAAAGATTCTACGCATAGTGGCTGCCGTACTTTATCAGAAATTGCTACCCGGGTCAAACAAGATTTCAGTTCCTCTTGGAGGTAGGCCCCCTGTACATGAATGGTAGGATGGAAAAATCGCACTGGTGCTTCTTTACTTGGGACAAGCAGTAGGCGAGATGAAACTACTCTTGCTAGAATTCGAAGTGGACATACTCGAGCTCAACGGCATGTGGATGGTCTTAAAGTTTACCCACCTTGTCCAAAATACAATGTGAACCAATCCGCTCCTGCCCACATCTTTGCTTATATTGGTTGCCATAAGAGCCAGCTGCTCTCAAGTCCAGCTACAGTTCTTTATTGTTTAAAAACGCATGGGTTCATGGACTTGATCTAGATGTTTCTGTCGGTCCAAGTGGGATAAGAAGCAACAACATAATGCGTAAACAGGAGTGTCGAAAAATAATCAATTCTTAAAATATCATCAATCCATTCCTTTTTGTTAAGATCAAATATGAAACATTTAAAATGACTTTAAATGTATAATAATGTTTAAAATGCTTTTTCAAAATTATTTACCCATTTATGAACGTTGCCTTTTAAATTTTCTTTGTTATTTCTTAAATTATTTGGAGATGTTTAAATAATTTTATGAGCTATATTAATATCGTTATTATAAGGGTATTTAATATTATTTTGTTTAATAATATATTTTGTGTTTCACTATTGTACAGTACATTAAGCCGGTATATATATATATATATATATATATATATATACCGTATTTATTTGAATCTAAGTCCCCCATCGATTCTAAGCCGCACCTCAAATTCTTAACATATTTTCGTGATAATATGTTGTCATCGATTCTAAGCCGCATCCTCTATTCTCTACACGTTTTTGAGAAAAAATAAAAAATTGTGCAAAAGAGTTTGATCAATATCCGATATTAAGAAATTAAAAAAATAATGAGAAATAAATATAAGTTAATAATTAACTTATTTAAACCAGGTGTGGGCAAACTTTTTCAGGGTACAGGCTACTTTTAATTTTTTCAAGGTGTTGCGGTCCACCCACTATCAGTGGTACACACAAAGAGGGTTGGGTCCACAAATTCGGACCCTCCTCCATAGCCCATGATATTTTTTTCGACTGATTATAATCCCATGTATATAGTACGTAAAATTTAATTACGTATTTGTTGTTAATAATTTTTTATTAATTAATGCTAATTATTTATTTAATAATTTATTTCTTATTGTTCTTTGTTCCCGACAATCTACAAAATGAATATATTTATAAAATATATATGTGTGTGTGTTTGTGGCAGCGTGTTGGGGTAGGATATGAAAATGGTACATATTCGAACCTGGGCCACCGCGCCGCGCCCCCTTTGAAAAATTCACGAGTGCGCCCACTGCCCAGAGTCGTAGGTGTGGTGAAGTAAGGAAAAAGTCAACAATATTTATTATAACAATAATAAATACGGAATATGTACTTAACTACATAAATAAAAAGAAAAACTCACTTTTTTTAAAACTGCGTTTAAAGCAAAATGCAAAATACAAACATAATAATATCCACAGATATAATATCTAATTATGCATTTGTTATCAAACAATTCAAAACACATTAAAAATAAAACATTTTTATATAAAGTTAGTTCTTGTAATTACAAGCAGTAGAATACTTAAGTCTGCCAATCTTTAATATTTCCGTATACAATTACTAACGGCTAATCTTCAGGCGGTCACTCCAAATTGTCTTGACCGTCCACCGGTAGATCGCGATCGACGTAATGCCCACCCCGGATTTAAACGATACTGACAACCTTCAAATATATCATGAACACATATAAATATTCTAACCGTCGCGTTATTCCCATTGTCACAGCTAACTTCGGAATTGGGGCGGCGCGCGGCGTCGCCATTTTTTCACACGGGGTCGTCTTCCGTGCCATCCAATGCATTTGTTATGTAACATTTTTTTGTAGGAATGTATTATATAGGAAAGTAAAAGAATCATTAGAGACTGTTGAACATTTACAGGTGAACATTATATCATTTCGTTTACGCCAACGAAGTATATTTTTTCATCCGTGTCGAAATTCTTAGTGGCCGCTTCTCTGTTACCGTTTTTTCCCTGCATGTAAAATTGCCTCCCTTTTCATACTTGCATCACAGTGAACTATTCTTAATGATATTACCAATGTCTTTGATGTTTAGGTAATTAAAAGAAACTTATATAAAAAAATTTCCTAAATAGGAGCAGAGAACGATGTTTAGGATAGACTGAATACTGGAGATAACCTGCGGAATGGAATAAATCATCGATGCAAGTGGCCAGAAGGAATTATTACATTTTTCCTTTGGAAAGGGGTGAAAACTCAATTTCTCCATACAAAAAAAATGTATTGCCTTCAATTCTAAGCCTCACCTGATTTTCAGTAGCAATAACATTGGAAAAAAAGTGTGACTTATATTTGAGTAAATACGGTATATATAAATATATATATCACTTCCTACTGTGATATATATTGTTACGAATTTTGTATAAAATAATGTAAATAATTTGGATTTGGATGTGCAATGCCTTTATATTACTCTATATTTATTTTATGTTAAGATTGTAATATTCACAAGCAAGCCGTCTATTACGTTATAATGGCAATTCAATGGGAACTTGGCGAAATATTGGCGATAGAGCCAAGTTGGCATCCTTTTTGGCGACCAAGTTGGCGATCAATTAGGCGACATTGGCGACCATGTTGGCGAGTTCGGGACCCTCTAGATTCTTCTAGAAATTAGTAGAAAAATCCACTAATTTCACGATCTGTGGCGCGAGCGCATCTTTCCAGAAATTTCGGCCTCTGCTATAAATAGAGAGAGACTCGCCGCAACGGTCAGTCTGATTTTAACCAGCGAGTAGTGAGCACTGTTTTGATTAGTGATTAAAAGACTTGCCTTGAATTTGATAAGCTCGGCTGTGCTTGTGAATAGTCATTTACATACGTGAATTTTAGACACTGCTTATTGTGTCTGAGTGCTGTTGAAGGTGTGAAATCCTTCTATTATTTATTCTGCGAATTTTGCTGTTGAATCCTGTATGTCAAGGATTGACTTTCGACAATAAATACTCATCGCTCTTAAAGAACTGTCTTGTTCTTTACGTCTGATTTTGCATAAAATCCTCGAACCCCGATCTACGTAACAATATATATATATACAGTGGCCCACAAAAGTTTTCGTACATTTGCAATTTCCTATAAAATTTGATGTTTTCAACTAATAAAAATTAACATTTTGGAATTTTAATTTTTTTAATGATTTCTGCAATTGTTCTTAATGGAAGGACATAATGATTTTTTTAAAAATAGAATAAGTATTATTTTTAAAAATTAATAATCAAAAATCTACTGAAAAATTACGTCACAAAAGTCTTTGTACACTTAACAAAAATCTCAACATAGTTTAAATATTGTATCTCTTTCTTAATTTAGTATTTAGTAGGATATCTTTTAGTGTCTACAACAATTTTTAAACTTCTTAAAGAACATTTAATCAGTTTTTTGTAATTTTTGCATCGATTTTCCACCATGCTTCTATAATAATTGCTTTTACTTCACATTATGTGTTTATATGTCATGTTATCATTTTTTAAAATCAAATTCTTACCAAATTTCTACTGGGCTAAATAAACTGACTGACAACAGTGTCGTGCATTGAGAGCAGTTCACTTGACATCATTCTCCTGTTAAAAAAGGAAGTTGTCTCCAATATCCCAAATTTTTGGTGGATAATTTGAAATTCTCTTTAAAATATTTAAAAATAGAGTTCATGATCACAATATCATAAAAAAATGCCAAATTATTTAATTTTGAGGTCGATTTACACCCCCCGCAAGAACATGGTTAATTGACCCAACTAGATTCTTGGGATTAAGTTTCAGAAAATTCAAAATTAACAGCAAATTGACTGGGATGACAGAAAATTAAACATTTTTGGTTCTGAAGGTCGTATAATAGTTTGTAAATGAAAAAATGAGGAATTTAAACCCATGAATTTATATGGAACAAGAGCCCCTCCACCTCCATTCTTCAACACAGAGGTGGAGATGTTTTTGCGTGGAGGTGTAAATCGGCCTCAAAATTAGGTAATTTGGCATTTTTTTTATGATATTGTGAATCATGAACTCTATTTTTAAATATTTTAAAGAGAAATTTCAAATTATCCACACAAAATTTGGATATTGGAGACAACTTCATTTTTTAACAGGAGAATGATGCCAAGCACACTGCTCTCAATGAACGCCACTGTTGTCTCTATAAATGCCCCAAAATTATGAAAACACCTCAATCAGTTTATTTAGCCCAGTAGAACATATTTGGTGAGAATTTGATTTAAAAAAAAAGAAAACAGGACATATAAACACATAATGTGAAGTAAAAACAATAATCACAGAAGCATGGATGAGATTCGATGTAGAAATTACAAAAAAACTGATTAAATCTTTTTCAGACGATTAAAAGTTGTCGTGGACACTAAAAGATATCCTACTAAATATAAATTAAGAAAGAAATGCAATATTTAAAACTAAGTTGCGAATTTTTTAATGTGTACGAAAACTTTTGTGGCGTAATTTTTCAGTACCTTTTTGATCATTAATTTTTAAAAATAATACTTATATAATTTTTAAAAGAATTGATTATGTCATTCTATTAAGAACAAGTTGCAGATATCATAAAAAATTACAATTACAATATATTAATTATTATTAGTCGAAAACATCCAATTTTATAGGAAATCGCAAGTGTACGAACACTTTTGTGGTTCCACTGTGTATATATCACATTAGGAAGTGATACATATGCAAATTTTACCAGAATAACGTCAGATGTGACGTGATTGCACATAAATGTACAGTTAGCATGTGCAACTTAAACAGAAGGAATAAAGCACATTTCCTGTCATTCGCTGCAGGTTGAAGTGAGATCGTACGGGCAATATGACTACAAGAAACAATAAGGATACCTTTTCTCCTGGTAGATGGATTTATCGACAGGATTCAGGAGGGGTATATTTTGACGAGTGTTGTCCAAAAGTTTAGAATTGATAAGCTTGGAAAGTCTCCCTTTTAGAAAGACAGTGTACTTTCAACGCCGATCTGTCAAAATCTTTCTCTGCTTCCTTTCATGCTGCATGTATTTCTTATTTATTAATTTTTTTGGTATGCTTTCTTCTTCATATAAGTGCTACAATTTTTTCTCTATAGCGTGACTTTTATGACTTTCAGTTGACTTCTTGCACATACGGCAAAATCAGAAAAGTAAGAGTAATGATAAATAACAGTACATTGCTTTATATATATAAATAGATATATCTTGTTTTACTTTATCAACTTTGACAAAAAAGTTAGCAAGTACCAATTAATTTATTTTTTAGCCTTAATTTATATTTAGATAAATAAACATTGATTTATTCTAAATGTAAATTTACCATTTTAGCTTATTAAATAATTTTTCATTCAAAATAGATTATTTATACATTTACATTTATAAATTTACATTTAGATTGCAAGTACACTTTCTAAGAATACATTTATGGAAGTAAATATATACAAATATATCTTAAACGTATGCCTCTTTAAATATAGATATATATTTATGCTTTACAAATTTAATTATTCCTATAATTTGTGAATTTTTAAAAACATATCCCCTATCAGTGAAAGGGAAATTAGCCCCAATATGCCTTTCTTCATTTAGTTCTTGTATCTTTAATATTTTAAAAATAAACATATTCATGAATAAATAAAAAAAAACAAACAAATTATTATTTCAAAGTTATACAAACGTGCTGAATTTTATCACAACGCTTCCCTTAAAGAAGAATGGTGAAGCTTAAATAAATGTTCTTTTAAAAATGCAATGGTTATTTATTTGAAAAGGTACATAAAAAGAGTGTAAAATTAGTTTTTAAAGTAAAGCATGAAATTGTTTACTTCATACATCTTGTAACTATAGTTTTTCTTATTACATTTTAGCTTTATATCAGACATGCACTTTTAGAAGACACACGTATTACACTTAATTACATGAAAATTTAATTTAAATTCGGAGTAATTATTTTTATTTTTCATTTTAAAATTTAATGAATATGTATTTATAGTTTGATATTTAGAAAAGAGAGCGACTTTAAGAATATATGCTGTGTGTGTTTTTCCGATAATTAGTACAAATAAAATGATCCAGACATATTTTTTTTCTTTTTTACTCTTTAAGATACTTAATTGAAGAAAAAAATTGCTCAAATTCTTCATCCATGAACTTAATTATATTTTTGAATAGAATTAAGGGATTTAATTATACATTTGTAAAAATATTATCTTATACTTTGAAAACTTATAAAAATAGGATAATCTCTATGTTCTTGAAAACACGTATTTGTTAATATTTAATATTTTAATTTTAATCGATGTTTATAAAAGATATTTACATGAACAGATAAAAAAAACTATATCTTTCTATTATTATTAACGAATATTTTTTTCACAAATCGTTCTTTTATTTTTGTTATCATTTTGTAAACATACTTTATTAAAGATTTTGAAAATCAAGTATTTGTGCACATAGTTAAAGTACATGATCCTACACATAATTAAGGACATATGATGCGATTATAAGATGGTTTTAGAATCTAAAAGTGAATTTATTCTTTGTTTTGTACACACATCTCTATAACACGAAACTACCTTTATATAATTACAGACAATGAATCACGGCCTTGAGTTTGTTTCTTCATTAAATAGAGTTAAGTTCATGGTGAAACATACTCGTTCGATTTCAAATACTTTGAAAAGAATAATAAATTGGAACTTTTAACATGATCTTTTCCTTTAGCCAGTAACATCATACAATGAAAGTATGTTCTTAAACTCTTCAAAGGGGTTTTGATCAGTCAAATATTATTGAAGTTCATAATCTTGATCTATTTTATTATATAAATAAGATAGGGAGTTAAAAAAATAATTTTTAATGCTTTTTTTACACAATTATAGAATCTAAGACATACTACTTAGGACATATATTACGTTTTATATTACAAACATTTTACATTTTCTATTAAAATACAAGGTTAAGTTAATAAGTTATAAAGTTATTAAGTTAAGTTATAAAGTTATTAAGTTAATAAGTTAGAATAAACAAATATTATTAACACAGAAATAAAAAAGAAAATTAAATTATAATCACCGTTTTTTTCAATAAATGAATTTTTTTCCAATAAAATCTGTCCTTAAATTAATATTATACTATTAATTTAAGGACAGATACGGTAACAAGGATCTCATTTAGTTTCAAATATTTCAAATTAAAGAGTATCTTAATTTCTTCCCTACTATCAAATAAATATCGTTCAAAAAAGAGACCCTTAGTTCTGAACATTAGCAAATTTTTAACTTACTAAAATTCTAGAACTTTTCACTACCTCTTTCTCTGGAATTAAATACGGGCAATAAAATTAATACTATCTTAAGTAACCAATACTTTCAGAGGCTAAAATGTTGGGTAAGCGAAAGGGGGCAAATCAAAAAATAGCAGCAGTTGCGGTGGCATCATGCCACCAGGTTGACATTCTTATTGATATTCCGACAATTAATCAGTCTGTTCCTCTTCAACACTTACGTGACAAGTGGCCCCTGCTTTCGAAATAAATTACGTGCCTAAATACTGACATAAACTGCAGGCTCCTGGAAGCTTTTCTTTGGTAGAAACAAGAAAAAGACTGAGCCCATTCTATAAAATATTGATTGCTTAAGTCTCATGAAAAACCTATTGTTTTTTATGTAATAAAATAAACAAGACTGTAAAATCTTTGCTTGCATATCCATATTTTCTAGTTTTTTTATTGTATATGAGTATTATATTGAGACAAATGGTATTCGGAAAATTATAATAATTAAAACGGAGTTTAAAAGGAAAACTTGAAATTTATTAAATAATGCAGAAAAAGTGTTGCATATGATTAGCATTTCATATATATATATCATGGGACCTCCAGTTTATAAACCTATATTTAACAATTTTCTACCTAACGAACATTGTCTTGGGGTTTAGTGACTTTGTTAAATAGAAGTCCGACTGTGCAAGTATATATTAAGAGAGAAATAGAGAAGAAATTCAAAATAATATATGTGGAGTCAAATAAATAACAGGGAAAACCTCATCGTAAGTAAATATGTAATAACTTATCCTGTGCAATATTGGAGACTCACAGATAAAATTTAGTTTGGATGTTAGAGAGAATGAGAGTGAGAGTTGTATTATATTAACTTCGCATCAAGGCTATTGCTGACAAACTTCATAATTTTGAACCATAATCAAGTGGTGTTAAGCACATTAAACATAATAGGTTAATTACTATATTTAGCAATGTTAAGCTATCTTATCAAAGCTATTATATATATATATACAAGGGGTGATCAAATGAAAAGGTACGAAACGACATAAAAATGAAACAGTTAAATATTTGCATATTCCGCCAAGGGAGAATGTAGCGAGACATCTCGGGATGCCATTGGAGACTCTGACTGGGATCGGATCATGCGCGGGTGCCCGCATGCGCAGGAGAGAGCAAAGGCTCTTATAAAAAGCGGCGTCCAAATGATGCGAGCACAGAATTACTCGAGCACAGAAAAAGCATTAACTCCGATGTGTACTGTGAGACACTCCGACGCCTACGCAGGTCCATCAAGAACAAAAGACCGGGGCTGCTCACGGAGGGTGTGGTTCTGCTCCATGATAACGCGCGTCCACACGTCTCCAGAGTCACACAAATGGAACTGGACAAGTTCCAATGGGAGACGTTGGACCTCCGTCCTACAGTCCGGACATGTCATCCTGCGATTTCCATGTGTTTGGTCCACTGAAGAAACACCAGAAAGGAAAGCGCTTCAACTCGGACGACGTACTCAAGGACACTGTGAAGGACTGGGTCTCGTCACAGCCACAGGAATTCTGGGAACAAGGAATCCTGCGGCTTGTTCATCAGTGGGATCGTTGTGCTCAGGCCTATGGTGTATATTTTGAATAAAGTCTATATTTGTACCCACCGTGTCGTTTCGTACCTTTTCATTTGATCACCCCTTGTATATATATATATGTATATATATATATATATATATATATTGTAAATAAAAGTATGCATGCATATCCAACTTAACAAAAAAGTACTAAGAATAAAGGCCATATTGAATGAACAAATTCATACAGCATTAATATAACTTAAGTTAGATAATAATAGAACCCATCAAATATAATGTTATTAAATTTTTAAAAAAAAAATTAAGGGAACTGAAAAAATCTTTTCACAAATATTCTTAAATATTATTTATGAAAAAAATTAAAAAATTTTAACTAACTATTTTCATAAAAGTATTAGCGTCCTAACTGCTTCCAGAACATATGCAGAAAAAAATTAATCTGTCACTGAAGAAAAACTTAAAAACACTAATCTCTTATAGAAACTCTTATTTGTGTTATTTCCCTAAATTATACAATAGCTAAAAATGGCAGAAATTTCAATTTTATAATAGGTTGGGAGGGGGAGGGGATTGCATTTTTTCTAATTAGTTTTACTCACAATTTTCAAAACATAATTTTTCGCGTTGTTGTGGGTATATCACATTTATTATTCTTTCGAGTGACACATACTTCGTCATCGTCAGCCATAATTTACACAGCGAAATTGATTACAGTTTCTAGGCTTTTATCGAGTGAAGGATACAGTATATTTTATGTTCTAATATACCAGAGAGTAAATTACGGGACTGATTTGTTTGTACAGAAAATATCTATTCTTTCCGAAATTGTTGAAGTTTTATTATTGAATACTCAGATAATCATATTTGTGTGTTATAGGAAATACTTTTTACAGTTCACATTAGCTTATTTTAATTTCCATTTTAAAGTAATATAATCTATAAAAACTATAAGACGTAAATTGAACGTTTCATTAAGTCTAACTAGAGATACTTAGATAAGGAAATAATTTTTTATAATTCTGAACCTTCATTTAAGACGAAGATGATAATTTTCATATCTGAAAATTTAGAATATTGAAATTTTATGATAAAGGCTTAGAAGAAACGTGAAGAATGGAAATTTTTTTTTTTACGACGGGCATTTTTTAATTAGTTCTTTTTAAATAATTTGTTGAATCTCAAGGGTCATAGTATCAATATTTTAAGTCTTCAAATTCCAGATGAAAGTAGAGAATGTGTCAGCTTGGTTATAATATTACAAAACTGATTCATTGGTTTATGCATTCTAATCCTTATTCTTCAAAGGTCATCGCGCAATGAAAGTTGTTTTACTTTAAATCCAAATTGATAGCAAAGCTGTCATGTGGTTTCGGAGATTCTGGCTCAAATATTGTTTTCAACATTTTAGAAGGCTTTGTATAATTTTATTTTATTTTTACTTTTATCTGCTAACATACTCATTTCTTGAAACAATTGGTATGAATTTACTAAGAAATGAAGTGAACTGACCGCTAATTTCAGTATTACTTATAATTTTACACACACACACACACACACACACACACACACACACACACACACACACACACACACACACACGTATGTGTGTTTGTACATCTTTCTTTAGTGAAGACGTTGATTTAGCTTCGTTTACAGTTTGCTCTTCAACTGACATATCTCTCTTTTAACGCCCTATCACACATGCATATTTGGAGCAACCCCTTCGCAGAATTTTTCATGCAGCTGACAGTGAAGGGTTGCCGTAAGCAAAACGACACAGCTCTGCCGTTAGCCTCTCTCTATATCCACATTGAGAAACTACTCGCTGATTTTTTTGCTTCGGAAAACGAACATTTAATAATATTTCTTTTATTTCTCTCGCGTTTTTGTTGTCGAGCGTAAGCAGAAATGGAGTACCATTCTGTCTAAAATATTATACGCCGTTAAAAATTTATTATGCACCATTAAAATATTACATGCTATATCTGATGCGTTTTACGAAGCCGATGCTGCCATCTTTACCGCCATCTTGTTTATGACGTAGTGCACTGAAGAAACCCTTTGGCTGGAATTTCAAGCAAATTTTTTTTAGCAATTTTTTCAGTACACTGGGAAAAAGTTGTTCGGAACTGTTGCAATGGCAAATAGGTAAAAAGTGTTCGGAATTGGTTGCGTTAGAGGAAAATTGTTCCTAATACGTGTACGTGTGATAAGGTCTTCAATACCTACATCCGGGTAACGTTAGAAATCTGAACCTCTACATATTTAATCAGCTTTCTTCCCACTATACAATGGGTTTTTAGTGGCATCAAGACACCAACTCACGACGCAGTCACTCCAACCCACGACGCAGCTATAACAACAGTCAAGCTCGTGACTGACCACTCGGGTACTTGAGTAGTTCAAAGAGAATGCTAGAAATTTTTAGTCTCTTAATAAATTTATAACAAAGTAGTCTCAATAAAAATTGAAGTACAACATCTCAAAAATCACTTAATTTCACGATGAGCATCGAAATATGTAATAAAAGGGGAAACAAATACTTTTAACCAAAGCAAGTATTAGAACAAATTTTTAGAGTAAAATGTTAATCAACTCTGGGTTTTCAAATTTTATGATTTTTTTCTCATACACTTTGTCATAAAAAAGAGAGAACTATAAATTTAAAATTCAATAAAATGTAGCAAGAAATGTAATAAATTCTAGACATTATTTAAGAAATTTTTGAAGTGAAATAATATTTTCTAGAGATGTTTCAAACTGTTTCGATTTATTTCATTTTACTAGAATATAAACCAATAAATCTTTCATTCTAAATTGTGCGTGAAGTATTTTTAAAAGAAGACGAATTTATATATATATACGAAGTTTTACATAAGTGGAATAAGAGGAGACTTCATTTAGAAATTTAATGAATACATAGAAAATCTAGAATTCGGATACAAACCTGAATTCTTAACAGGAAATTCTCAGCTTCTTCGATTTAATTAAAAGTTAATTAATATATGAGAGTAATGATTGAAGTTACTGAAGCATGGCACACCCTAATTAAAGTCCATTTCACTTCAGTTCCTTAAAATCGATGCAAGCGAAGTTTGAGTCGAAAGACATTTAACAAAGTATGAAACATGAAAGGCTTTTAAGCTGAAACTAAAAGTGAAATGTATCACAGTGCGAAATGTCTTCTTAATTACAGAAGTTAATCAAGAAATCAGGTTGAGAAATTTTTTTTCTACAATAGTGGATGGATTCTTTCTACAATTCTTAACAACAGTGGATGAAAAAAAGGAAGTTTTTGTTTTTTCTGTTCCTTTATTTAGTATTTTATTCACTTTGTGATTACAAAGCATTCATATAAGATTAAATCGTGAAAGAATTATTAGATTTTAAGGAATCCGACTACTTGCGACAACTATTTTTCTTTAAAAAAATGGAGATATGGGGATTTTTTTCTGAATTTTAGATTTATTTAGTACTTTTTAAGAAAAGAAAATTTTCGTGAGAAAAAAATTATTATTACTAAAATGAGAAAAATTAATAAAAATTAACAAAAACTAACACAAATGGGGCACGTTCTGTATAAAAAGTTTATGAACAAATTTCTAATTTTTCAGTTTTGATGTGTTGCTTTGCTATTCCTTTTAGAAATGACTTTCAGGATAAGCGATATTTTAATTTTTACAAAAACTAGAGCACTTTATCTTAGTTATTATATGAAGTTGCTTAAAAAACGTACAGTCCCTTATTTACATAAGGGACTGTAAACTTTGTAATAAAACAGTGATTGATAAATCTGAAGGTTTAAATACTTCTACTATTACACAGAACATACACAAGAAATTTCAGTTAATTATTTTCAAACCTTTCTGAGCAAGCACTATCCCCGTATGAGCATTTAAATAAACACATTTCGGGTAAAACGCATTTTTAAAGTATGACATCTTGGTTAAAGTAGTGGCATCTGCATTTATTAAAACACTTGTAGTTTTTGTTCTAGTGAAAGGAAAATTATAACCTTGGTATTTTTATAAAGCTAATAAGAAGGCTTATAAATAAAATCATAAAAAAATTTGACAATTTTTGGCATAATTAACAATTTTAGGGTAGTCGGATACCTTATAAGGCAAACTTATCTTTATTAACATCATATTTATGCTAATTGAGTAAAATTTTTCAATTCTTCTACAAAACTTTGACACTTTGGAAAAAAAACCGAATGGTATTTTGGCGACATCAGTGCCTGTTTATCCATTGGGCTGTTGGAGTGGATGCCCAGGGGTCCGAAAGACCCGGATATGCTGGACTTAACTAGATTTTCTGGTTATAAATTTCGATTCGCCAGCTCCAAGGGGCCTGTAGATCTGCACCCAGGACCCGAAAGAAGCTTAAATCGTCTTGGGCGACATACGGTTTTAGATTCAAAATTTTAATAATTACAAAATTTACTGTGCACCCATACTTTAATTTACAGCCTAGATAAATTCCGGAAAAGTTGAGCGCAAATCTAAAATCCATATAAGAAATAAATAGTTCCGATTCAAACCCTTATAAAATCAACTATAGACCAGTAAGAATTTAAAAAAATAAATAAAATTTTTTTTGTCCGTAAAACATTTTATTCTTTTTATTTCCTATAAAATCCCCGAGAAAGTGTCCTAATTTAAAAAAAGCCATTCTAGCGAAATACCAAAAGAAAAAGAGTGCTTATTAACGGCACATTCTAAAGAAATGCGAAGATTATTGACGACTAACCTCGTTCATTGACCATGTTCAATGACGAGTTTGACACCGGAGCTACCACCCTCATCTCCTAACTTTCATACCAAATCAACGGGAGAACTTTGAGCCTCGGCAGATTTAACACTCAACAGCTCTTCTACACGGTGGGTCTTCAGCGACAAAGGAAACTTATTCATAAAATGTCACCCACGTGACCATGATCCCTCAGCTTCCGCGGTCGTGAAAGGCTGCAAAAAGAGAACCGTCTAGAGAGATATGGGTGTATTATAGCAGATGTATTAACTACTTCTATTTTTCGTAATAATAAGCAGCTAAGTATTAATTTTAAAG